>OZ010799.1:430052029-430225029 GCA_963932465.1 Maratus speciosus | reverse complement strand
AAAAATAAGCTTAAGGGTTCAAAATTGTATCAAAATTTGAAAATTCAATAGGTACACCCTATAGGTGAAAACTGGGAAATTGAGTTAGTAGCTAGTGGCCGGTAGACTCAGTTTCATTAGTGGCCACTTTTTAAAATTAGTGGCCACAATAATGTTTCAAACTTTCTTGACATCTACATAAACTATAATCGTTGTATATATACATATTTTTCTATAAGTCAGAGTTTTATATCAGCCAATTATTCATAAGAATAGGGAAGAAGTCAAAATTAAGAAAATTTCTTTAAAACCACAGAATCTGTTATATTAATTTTTTTAGAATATATTTTTACAGTATTTGTATATGTTCATCACTATTATCAATTAAATTACTATTATTTTCTTTATATAAAAAATAACTAAATCAAAATTCCGACAGTTAGGTGTATACAATATATATATAAAAAAAAAATCAAATAAAGCACAATAAAATGTTATTTGGATTTTATTTAATAAGTAAATGTATTAACATTACTACACTCATTACATACAGTTGAAATCTAAGCTGATAAGTATATCCCGCAGGCTTAAACAGTATTTCTTGAAGAAAAATAATCTAACTTTTGAGCATGCGGCAGGAGTCAAAATATTGAAAATACAGTATAGGATCTATTATCCGGCGTCCCGATATCCGGAACGCTAAACTTTCCGAAACCGAAACTTAGTAAAAGCTTTCATTTCATAAAAATTTGCAGTTTTTTTTTTCATATTTTATTGAAGAGTTAACATGCTTTATAAATCGATATTTTGAATATTTTAAACTTTTTCTCATACACCTCAAGGTACCGTAATATCCCATTAATCTCCCCCCCCACCCCCCCAAACGCGGCAAAAATCGTAAAGTAATCAGAGAAGCCTCTTACAGGGATTAAAAGTGGCTATCGAAATCTACCGCCTGTTGAAATCCGAAAATGTTTATAAGAATAGTCCAAAGCCTGCCCTGATATTCAGATTTTTCTTTTTTTGTTAACCGAGATAATTAAAAAACAGAACTTAAAAGCACGCTCTCCCTGCGATCCCACTTACGACGCTCCCGTGAAAGGTAAGAATTGAATGTACGCAATCATCCGACATAAGTTCTCTTTTCGATCATTTTTATGACTTCGCATCGGCGTGACCTTTAGAAATATGGGAAAACTAACTACATATTCTCAAATTTCGTATTTTTCTGTTTCAAACGCTAAAATCCATTATAAAAAATTTTAATTTTAACCTTTTGAAAAAAAATATTTTCGAAACATCACTTAGAATTTGAACGCCATCGAAAATTTTTTGGCAAGCTCCGACCTTTGACGTTATCTAAAGGCACACCCACAATTCGGCCAATTAGGAGAATGAGAGAAACGTTCGTTTTACTGTGATCAGCTGCGTCCATCGAACAGTAGAAAAAGAAAAGCAGAGATTCGGGAATCGAATAAGACAGAAAGGTAAAACGGCGCTTCGCGCGATTTTTTTTTTTTTTTTTGAAAGAGGGGGGGGGGGGGGGGGGGGGTGCTTTCATGGGAATTTTTTTTATATCAAATCTGTTTACAAAATAGGGGAGGGTGGGCTAATGGAATATTACCGTATTTTCGGGAATACCCGCCGCACCCACCGTAAGCGCCGCACCAATGAAAATCTGCTTTAAAAAAAGTTTATCGACGTAAGCGCCGCACCATCGTAAGCGCCGCACACAAGGAACTGATATTTGTACAATCTAAATTCCAGTATTGTTTCGGCCGCAGCTTTTACGGATCTTAGAGGTCTTGAAATATCGTATAGAGACACTTAGAGGTCTGCACGGGCCGAAATTTCTAGGTCGGGACTGCCCGACTCGTAGAAAAAATTCAGCCCAGGATTGCCCGACTCACAAAAAAAAAAAAAAAATTCGGCACGGACTAGCCCGATACAAAAATTAAAAGTTCGTTCTGGCCCGTACAAAAGAAATATTGGCCCAACCCGGTAAAAAATTTAAAAGTTCGGCCCGGCCCGATATAACAGCTAAAAATTCGGCCCGCGACTGGCTCGGAAAAAAGTTAAAATCTCGTCCCAGCCCGAGTGAATTTCTACAAAACATTGATGAAGTGCCGCAGGCTGTGATATTAATTTTTTTAATGAATCTCTCTTTCTTGTATGTAAATGTTTCAGTTATCATTACTATTGTTAATCCATATTCTATGTATTGAAGTGTTAAAAATCTGAAAAATGTTATACAGTAAAATCTGCTAAGGCGGAATTGTATAAAAAAGAAAGAAAAAAAGCATTATAGACAAGATCCTCAACACGTTGTTCAGTTTAAAACAGGATTCCATCATAGGCAGGTTCTTTTTCACTCGTTTTACTATATTTTAATTTAGCTATATTTTAATAAGCGTATGAAATCTACTACTCTTTAAAAAGAATAAATTTTAATATTTAATTGTAGAATAATGGCGATTTAAAAAGGTATGCATTTTTTGCAAACATTTTTGGTCCAGGCCTAATTTTACTGACCTTTGAACGGACCAGGCCACGACGAGACAATGATTTTCATACGGTCTTTGTCATAACGAGGGCTGAAATTTTTGGATTGTGAAGACTAAGAATGAGAATGAAACCAGTCCAGGCTCTGTACAGAAAAAATAAGTTAGGTCCGGCCCGGCCCGATCTTTCAGGAAAAAAGTAATGCCCTAAACCAGCCGGACAGAACCTTCAGAAAAGAGTATGGCCCGGCCCGAAAAGCCGAACCGTGTACATCTCACATTGCCGAAACCACTTTAGGATAACTAGAAACACTCTTTTTTTTTTTTCTTAGCAGTTCACCTATTGGTAACTGTTTCATTGATTCTGTTTGACAGATTTTATTTTTTGTTTGCTACATATGCATCTTTTTTTTGTTTACTTTTAAAAATAATTTTGTAAGTTTTAAAAACATTTCTTTCTCAGAATTTAGACTTTCCTTTTCATCATAAGTTATTATGATGATAATTATTATGAGGATATATATCATAAGTTTAAGGAAATAGAAGAATATCCACGAATCCACTTTGCATTAAAAAAATCTCTTATCACGTTACCTCTTTTTTCTACTGCATTCAAAGTTCTTTTCAAAGAAACCAAACTGAAACTATTAGCCAACTACACGTCAAGGTCATAGGGCAATGTGTCAGAACGTTCGGTCCGAGGAGATGGAGTGAATTTGAAATCAAGTGTGTTTATCTTTTAATTGAGACCAGAGATAACAAAATTACGTTTGTTTTTTAGTTATAAATGCGTACTTGAGTCATTTTATTAGGCGCTTCTTTAAAAATAATGATTATAAACATGAAAAAAAAAAGATAAAATAAGTATTTTTGTTGAGAACTCTTCCTACAAAACAATGTTTAACCATATCAGCGTAAAAATCAATGTTTTGAAGAAATTCAGTCGGGTCGGGTAGAGATTTTAAAAATTTTCCGTGCCAGGCCAAACTTTTAACTTTTATGCCGGGCCATTAATAAATTAATTTATTAACCATTTGGAAAAATGGTTATTGTTCTCGTCAGGGTAGGAAATCAAAAGCATATCTCAATGTTTTCATTGGTTTAATCCACAATTTATTCGTTATCTGATTGGTATATACAGTAATCTGTATTTCCCTTTGGTTTCAACAATGATGGAGTAAAAAAGTAACAAAAAAATTAATAAATCAGAAACAAATTGAGATACAGCTTTCAAACAAATTGCATTTAAAAGTACACTTTTTTTCTCTACCCGACGGTATAAAAAGTAATATTGTCGGATGTTTAGAAGTTTAAGAATGAAATTTTATTTAAAATTGGTTGTGAGATTTTTGGAAATCTGATGATAGAAAAGCCTTTTCCCGAACAGCCAATGAAATGCTTGGCTATTACATAAGTTTCATAGGAAATCTGACCAGTCGCAAGCGATTTTTCTTTCTTGCAATTTTTACGTGTAATAACACTATTAATCTTTAATTCATTGCGTACGTAATGTATGACCAGCTCCGTAGAAGTTTAAAAATTTACTGCACCGAAAATTGTAAAACTGAAATTCTTTTAAAATTTTTTCATGATGGGTCCAGGAATGTTATCATTTAATCCATGGCGTACGTAATGTAGGATCAACTCCGTGCGATTTTTTATGTCTTAAATTTTAGTCTTTGAAAAAATCCTTTTCCAAATGGTCGTTGTAATTTGTTAAATTGTTTTTTTTTATTTTTTGTATGGGCCGGGCCAATTTTTTTCACTTTATGGATCGGCTACTTCACTCAAGGGTAAACGCCCATTCGCTAATGTTAACCCTATGGAAGAATTTTTACATGGTTCGCATTTCAATATGCTTAAATGATTTTTTTTTTGCGTCGAATAGCTGAGGTTGATCTCTAAAAAGACCCTTTTTCGATTTTGTTTACAGATGTTTTTCGTAGTATACTTTGATTTTCGGAATCAGTTTCAAAAGTCAAAATATACTAGTAAAAAAAAAAACCTCTAAACACAGTCGAAAAAGTAAAAATGACTCTTTGTAGAGACCGACCTCAGCTTTCCAATGCAAAAAAGATCATTTAAAAATAATGGAATGTGAACAACATAAAAAAATTCTTTTTTGGGATTTACATTAACGAGCCGGTGTTTTTGCGTGAGCAAAATAGCCCGATATTTATATCGCGGAGGTAGGCCCAACTAATTTGTTATATTGTTCAGGAGTTTACAGGAGAGTACCGTTTATTTAGTTTATCGCTCGACCCGGCTCATAAAAAAGCTGTATTAATTCCGCTGACCCGGCCGGTTTCCAAAGTTTGAATTCATTTTGTCTGGTCGAGTCGGGTACGGCCTCTATTTTAGGAGCCGAGTTTATAGAGTCCGGTACTGAAAAAAATAAAGAAAAAAAATCTTGCTCTCCAGTGTTTTTACTGTGTATTAAGAGACCCATCCCACCAAAGTTCTATGCCGTGTTTGAGATTTCTCTAGTTAGAGACAAGTAATTTCACAGAGTGAGCAAGCACTATGTGAGCAGTTTTCCTTTGCAAGTGGAAGGAAAGGGGGTTAGCTCGCGACAGCTGTATATTCCAGTATCCGGAGAGTAAAGTAATTATTGACGGATGCTCGGAAAATGTATCATTTTTAACTTGAGAACCGGTGAGACAAACGTTATTCATCAACGTTATTCATTGTTTAAAAGTAAACAAAACAAATAACATTTCTCGGACATCTGCGGTTGAAGGACATTTTCTAATATTTTGGTATCAATTCAAGAGCATGAAACTATCGATGAAAGGGGGGGGGGATGGCGTCATAAAATATCGGTTTGACAAAAAGAAAAAAAAAAAAGCCACAAGACATTGCTGTAAAAGAAAAAAAAATCATCGTATCCGCCGCCCTGGCGTAAGGGCCGCACTTAGAATATTTTATGCTTTCAAACTCGTATGCGCCGCGGCTCATACGCCCGAAAATACGGTACAATAATTATGCATTTCTTTATCTCCGCGAATTTGCGGAAATCTGCATTTTAAGTGTTGCTAATTTTGCCTCTTGTATATTTCTGTCTGCTTTCCATGCGATAAATTCGTAAACAAAACAAAAATAAATAAAAAGTCAACTTTCAATATATTCCCCTCCCTTCCCAATTATTGGATGAAGATGCAGTTTTTTTCAAAATAGACAATAATGCTCCACTTAGTCATCAGATGACATACAGTAAAATTTGTGAAATGATGACTAAAGATGCATCTGATGATCGTAGTGATGATGATGACAAGAAGGAGGAGGTAGAAAAAATATCTAATGATCAAAGGATATTTTACACTCAACAATTAATTCAAGGCATGGAACAAAGAAGTTATTTCCATGAACAACAAATAATGTCCTTATATAAAATTCAAGACCAGCTTGTAAAAGAGAAACGTTACAAGCAGCCAACTTTAAAAGGATTTTTCCAAAAAACTAATTCCCAAGCATCTGCATCTGAACCAGAAAACTAAATTTTATTTTTGATCTTGTTCATTTGTAAGTTTTATTATAATTTAAAATTATTACTTAACTCTTTTTTTTTTTTTTTTTGTAAATAAAAATTAAACTTTTCTTTAATTGTGTTTTATTGAATTAATTCAACAAATGTGTAATACAGTATTTTTAATATTATTTATGCTAACCTGTATTTCATATTTATGTACATTAGAAAATATTTGTGGTAGTGTTCCGAATTACGGAAAAACCCCTTATCCGGAATGCCCCAGGTCCCAAGGATTCCGGATAACGGATCCTATACTGTACTGCAATGCCCTTAAAATCCACTTGCATCCGGTGGTAAAAAAAAGGGGAATAAATTATTTTAAATGCATGTGGAATCAAAGCTGATGAATATATTTTGCAGAATAAAACTATTTCTTGAAAAAATAATCCAACTGAAGAGCAACGACGAAAAGCCGAAATATTGAAAATACAGCTGAGTTGTTATAATCTGCTTGCATCTGATAGACAAAAGAATTAACAAGTTTGCTAATTAGATGTAACCAAAGTAGAGATGCATATTTCTATGAAAAAAGCTATATTTCACTTGGCGATCGATAACAGATTTTTTATCGCCACTTGGCGAGTGGCGACTAAGGTGGCGATCGATGGCCGATTTTTTAATCGCCACTTTTATAGCTTTAATCGCCACGTGGCGAGTGGCGACCGCTAATTTTCACCTATAGTACACCCTATTGTTATAGTATATTTGGACTTTCAAGAACATTTTACAATCGGATACCAAACGAAAAGCAATTTAATCAAATAGTTCACAAATTATGAAGACTTAGAGTTTGTATTTGGTGATTTTAAATTCCTTTTTAATCATTGAAAAACAGATTGCAATGTAGGTAGTTTTTTTAAACATAATTCAAAAATTACATGGTGTAAGGAGCAATAATTTTTGATTCACAAATTTGAAGCTTCTAGAAATAGTTTTTTTGTTTAAAAAATCATAGTAAAAAATAATTTTTGAAAAAAAAAACTATGAACTGAATACCTATAATTTTTAAGAATTTCTAATCCAAAATTACAACTAGTAGCTTTAAGTTATACAGAATAACATCTTTAATCCAGACATCTCTGACCCGGAAACTTCTGTAATTCGGACATTTCGGTATGCTTATTTGTTTTTATTTTCAATTAAAGATCATAGATAGCGCCATAGAACATATATGAATGAGTTTCAAAAAATGATTAAGGAAAATAAAAATACTACCTAATTTACTACAGTTGTTTTTTTTAATTTCAAAATTGTGGTAACTTTTTGAATTACATATGTAATTAATATAGGTGTCTTTTTTTAATATCATGTTGCAAAAATTCAGAATTAATGGTAATTTAATTATTTTTCTTTCTCTAAAGACAAGAAGATGGTGCCAAAACATCACAAAATTTGATTTTATTATTATTTTCTTTAAGTATTTAATTTGTGATTAACTTCGATATTTATAGATGCTATATATTTATTTTTTATGATATTAGCTTTATATCACTATTTTAAATATGTTAATGTAATTATAAAGTTTTTTTAAGTTAATTGTAAGTCTTATTTAAATTCCTCACTATAATATTTTTTTTATTTTCAGAAAATTTTTTCAATATTTTTCATGATATGTCTATTATTTTTGTGATTTGTATTATTTATTGAGTTCTTAAAATCAGATATCATAATAAAAAAAAATAGCACAGTTACAAATCAGATATCGTAATTTAAAAAAAATAGTGCAGTTATTGTTTTTTGTAATTTACAACAGATGGCGACACTGCATACAAAATGTATAATTATTTTTAAAAATTACATTAATTTTGTACATTTTAGAGCACTTTGAATTCATTTTTCTCTATGTTTTTCAAATTTTTTCAATTACGTAGTTCCTTGCATTTTTGTATTGCTATATTAATCAGAGATATTAGTATTATTATTCATCTAAATGCTTTTCAGTTTCAAAACTTCTGTAATCCGGAATTATTAAAGAAGTTATACTGTATTTCCCAGGCTTTGGTAGCGATTTTCGCGACTGTTGACAGTTTAAGTGAACATGTTACGAATATCTTTTGACGAAATTTAATATTTGGATGCAATATCATTTGTTGAGGTTGGATAAAATTTTGAAGAAAATCAACCTGAAGGTTTAGCTAAGGTACTAGCAAATTCTGAAGTACAGTAGACTCCCTCAAATCCACACAGCTTGGGACCAGAGGTTGTGCGGATTTTTGGTCATTGCTTTGTTTATATTTTTCTTAAAAAGTAATTTGAATGTAAAAATGCAATCAAAATTATAATGATTGCTTGGAATATAGTAAAATAATTAAGTAAAGTAATAAACTAAAATGATAATTGTAAGATAATTTAAAAAAATAATAAAATTATTAAATAGTCAAGTAAATAATTAATACTGTAGTATTAAATATGCATAATAAAGATGAAATGCATTTTCCTTGAATTATTCAGTGACTGTCCTCATAAAGGTACCCTATTACTTCATATGAAAATCATAAAGTAAGGAAGTTTTATTTTTAGCCAGTCTTAATAATCAAAAAACCTTGATTAATACATAAATATACCGTGTAAAAATATTTGTTACTAGTGATACCAGAAATATCTTAATTTTTTTTCAGAAATACGTTTATACTTCCTTCATGAAAAATCAAGAGTTCTGTCATATTATCGAGAATTACATATTAAAATAAATGCGGAATGATATAAAACTAAAAAATTCTGTAATTTTGCCCCCCCCCCATTAGAAGTGAAAGTTTCATTGTTTACATTTGCGATGATGTGCGGATTTTAGGGTTGTGGATTTGAGGGAGTCCACTGTATTAACATGTAAGAGATAGAAAAAATTTTTGGGATTGACACATCCCACTAGTTTTACATAAGCTGTAAAGACAAAATTGCCCTTCCAATGGAAATTTTCATTTTTCTCCGAGACAATTCTATGATTAAAATACAGTAGCGCTCAGAAGTATTTTGACAAAGATAATAATTCACTTAATTGAAAAGAAAAAGAAAATACAAAAATCAATCATTTATTTTATTTAACCATATTCAATGTTTTAATTTTAATAAATTAACAATAAATATTAATAATATTAATAAGATTATATATATATACACACACACGCATATATATATTTATTTATTTATATCTGAATTTTGCCATGCTAACTCTCAAATATTTGAACCGATTTGGATGAAACTTTTCATATGCATAGTACATACTAATGTCTTGACTAAGATCGTTGGCCAGCTTCATCTGCCATCTTGTTTCAAAATAGCGGCCATTGGAATTTTTTTATGTTTTCTAACATTGTATACTTAATAGATAATGTTACGTTTCACAAAATGCAAACTCTTATGTATCATTTTAAACAGAATGTTAGAAACATTAAAAGATATTTTAAAGAGTCACACAGTGTAAGTTAACAACATAGGTCATGTTAAAGAGAAAGTTAGAAAACTTAAAAATTTCCAAACGTGTTTACAAAATTCAAATGGCTGCCATTTTGAAACAAGATGGCGGAATAAGCTGGCCAATGAACTCGGTTGAGGCATTAGTATGTACTATGCATATGAAAAATTTCATTCCAATCTGTTCAAAAATTCGAGAGTTACAGCATAACAAAATTCAGATACAAAAACTATACATATATATATAGATAATTTTATTAATATTATTAATATTTATTGTTAATTTATTAAAATTAAAACATTGAATATGGTTAAATAAAATAAATGATTGATTTTTGTATTTTATTATTCTTTTCAATTAAGTGAATTATTATCTTTGTCAAAATACTTTTGAGCGCTACTGTATATAGGGGTGTATCTTTTTTCATTTCACACTGACTATTCATAACCATAAACATATAGACATTTGTAAAAATTCTTAAAAATACAAGAATTGCAGTTTTCTTACTAAAGTTGTTCAGTATGTGCACCGCACCAAGTTTCACAAGACATATATTAAAGGAGTCCACCAGATTTTTTCAACAATGTAGATTTTAATCACGATGAAAAAAAGTCTATTTTTTACACAATTTTAAATGACATCATTAATTAATAATTTAAAAACAGTTTGTTTAATAAGAAATATCATGTGTGTTGTGTTTGGACTTTTAAATGACTGCTATCATCTATACAAAAATAGCAGATGCACAAAACAAATTCAGAAGATTCTATGAGACAATTTTTCATTAAAAGGTTGGTTTGTTCAGATACTATGGCAATCTTGTACACACGAGATCTATACAGACTGAGACCTCTGTTCAAAGTAGAATCCAACACAATACAAACAACCATGCTTAAGTTACAATTCAAACCTGGCACCTTTTGCCCAGTAGCCACCACCCTAACACCCTAACCTTTAAACAAACAAGTTAAAAATAAAAAGCCATAATTTAAAAAAAAGTAATGAAACAGATTGAATGAAAACATTTTTTTCTAATTGACTACTCCTATATAAAATGTTAGTAAAGTAAACTTTAACCAAACCTGAATGAAGGTAATAGAATATTTTCTTTTCTTTGAGAAAACTAATGGAAGTTTCTTTTTATGTATTTAAAAAAAATCAGAAACAATTACTTAATGAATAATCTTCATGTTTTCCACGAAACTTCAGGTTATCACACTTCAAGATATTGTTATTGGGAGAGCATAGTTGTAGAATTCACGATTCGTTTTAAATCATATTAAAGTAATCAAGCTTATTTCACGATTAAAAGTGGCGCAGGAGTTGTTCAATATAAATAAGCACAAGATGATTAAAAACTTTGAAAATTCTATTTTACACTTTTGAATATGTACAAAATATATACAACGAAAACATTTGAATAATACTTGTTAAATATATATACATTCCTCACTGGGAATCCAAGATAATAACTTATTAACATTTCAGCAATTATTTTCTTCTATGAAGAAGCCATGAAACAATAGCATTCATATTCGAGATAAATTTCCTTTTTAAAATTAAAACATCATTTCTTCTATCAGAAGACCAAGACAAAAAACATATACGCAGTCTACCTGCTGCGTTCAACTTTTTTCATTACTACTTTAAAACTAAACCAAAAGCACAAGAAAGAAAAAGTGTTTTTTAATATTAATTCTCTAGCCAGACCACGTGATCTGGCGCCTGCTGTCTGGTCGAAAGAGGAAGGGGTTTGCGAAATATTTCACACCAGTAAGCTGCTTTCTTTTTTAATAGAAAATGCACAATTTTATTTTTTGCTAGTTAGATTGCAGTCGGAATTGTTTTCAAATAAGCAATGAGTAAATTTTAAACAACTTCAAGTTTAGCAAAAGTATTTTTTTTTTTTACATTTTACGAAGCAAAAAGCTTATAAAGTTTGCTACCACTATGTTAATATTTTTTGCAAAAATCATTCGAGAAACACCTTTTGAATTTAACATGCTTATGAAGTTTCCTACACTATATAATTACTAAATTTTAAATTTCTTTTCTTTTGGTACTATTAGTTCAACCAAATGACAGATGTTTTGCATTCTACTTGTTGGGAAGATCCAGGTCCATTTACCGGAACCAACTTAACTACCCAAACATACCTTGAAAGTAGGGGAAAATAAGTATGGTAAATGGGGGATGATTACCATAAAGAGTAAGAGAGGTTAACTACTCCTTAATTACTGAACCTGAAATACCTGAATTATTATAGTGGGTATTTAAACATTACAATTTATAGACAAACATTTGTGATCGTAATTATATAATACTGGTCCTGGCTATTCCTGATAATTAAACTAACCTTAATTATCTTAAATTGAGGCAAGAGGAAACACATCTCCAAAAACGCCCCAAGCTGCGTTGTGTAATTTTAGTGAAGAAATAGCGTATAGACCGCGCAGTTGTATCTAAATAAAACCTATCTAAGCTACGCATAAATAGCATTATAAAGCAGACTGTCATCTGAAATAAAACTTACATTAAAGTAAAACAATGGACTCATGTTGCATTAAAAACATAGCCAAAAGTTAACAATAAACAAAGGTTTATTTACAGTTAATGTACATATTTACAAAATAATAAAATAAACAAAATAGAATTGTGTCATAAGACACCAGCGTTCCAAAGAACGAAATTGAATTAGTAATTACATTAAATTTACCTTTTAATTTAACATTACAATTAATACTTAATTGCTTGAGTACCATAAATTGTACCTCCCTAATACAACATAAATTATTAAAACAATGGGAATACAAAAAAGTTAAAGAGAACATACCTTCTGTAGAGAGGGATCACTTGTGATTAAGGTCACACTAGAATCCTTGGCACATTGAGTAATCTTTGTTTTACATTCTCGATATCGTTCACTAATTTAAAACACTTAGTGATGAAGTAAAGTTTGAGGACAGTTTATCATAGGGCCATCCCTTAACAGGAAAACACGACCCGAATAATTCATCATCGTCGTAGAATTTCTTTTAAACCACTTAGGATATTGGAGCTGAACTCAATCATTTAAAAACCATCCCGGGTGAGAGAGCTGGAACGCGTCTCTGGAAAACATCATAGTCTGGGAGCTGGCCTTCATCTCTGTTCAGACATCCTAGTTCAGGAACTCGCATCACTCTCTTTATTTCTAAGACTTCATATTTTAAGAACTCGAATCGGAATCTTTATTTTTAAGTCATCATGGTTCTGGAACTCGAATCGATATATATTTTTAAGTCTTCATGGTATAGGAGCTTGCATCCATATATTATTTTAGGACTTCATAGCTTTACAACTGGCCTCGATATGATATTTTTAAGTCTTCATGGTATAGAAACTTGAATCGAAGTGAATTTTTAAGTCTTCATGGTATAGGAGCTTGCATCCATATCTCTTTATTTTAAGTCTTCATGGTATAGAAACTTGAATCGAAGTGTTTGTAACTTCTTCCTTCAGTTACGACATCACCTCGTAATGACAATGTGGAGGAGGGTCCTCTGCCCCCTTCGTCGAATGATCGGTCAGCCTTGCTGACCCCCATTTCTTCCTTCGACCTGCAAACCTCTGATTCGGTATTGCACTTTTTCCGGGATATACCATACTCCGCCCCTTGAGCTTCAGCGATCTGGGTTTCTGGACTCCGGGTCTCGCCTGTGTGGCCTGTTTTATTAGGTATCATAAATAAAGTAGTATCCCGTCATAAATACGACTTGGCATTTTATGTCAAGCTATTGTCAGGCTTGCAGACTCCGTGATTCGCTGAAAAGATCCCCTCTACAGATAGGACTCATTGTGTGGTACCTTTCTTAATAAGACCTTATAGCATAAATACATATATGAGTATATTTATATTAAATAATAATAATAATAATTAAAATACCTATATGTAAGACACACTCTAAATATATATATGCATTTTATAAAATAATAATAATGATCAAAATATATAAATAATAGTATTTTTTTATGATAATAAAATAAAATAATAACCTGCTGAAGTGGTATCAAGGGTATTTATGTAAGTTACATGATACACTTCCAGCACTACTAAATTTAGCAGTTGGCAAGGAATTTCAATTACAAAAACTCATTTCTACAATTTCATCAAATATTTCTGAAGACCATTTTTTGTTAAAAAAATAGGCAGTTTCTTACTATAGCAGCCCTGAAGATTAATCACCAAGTTATATGACATATATGACCAAGTTATAGTCATATGTGACACATATATGGCATCTCAATAAGAAGTATATGACATATATATGTTATAATAAATATTATGTATATAAGATATCTCGCTATTCTAAAAATAACATAACTAATGCTGTCACCGCCGCCGCTGGTTTTGAATTTTTTGTGACCGGAAGTCTTTCTTTGTTAATTTTAAGAAAAATATTGCATACGAAAATATAAAAATCGGTAGTATTATAGAAAAAGGTTTGCTAAACACACTGATGCAGACAATTTTTCAAATCAAAGAATTATTTTAAGAGATATTTAATGCTTAATTTGGACAAAATCATTCCATTAAAAAAGTTTTATAGGAACAAAAACTGAACTTGGGAATTTAATCATTTTTAGATCATTTTATGCATTAGAAATTCCCGGTGTGCAGACTGCATTGATTTTTTTCATTTGACTCATTTTTTGAGGTTTTATTTCAATTTTAAGTTCAAATTTTCAGCATTTCGAGAGATACTTTTCACATTTAAAAAAATGGTATTAATTTAAACTGTTGCCAACTGTATAAACAGCGCAAAGAGTGCAACAGCATGTTTGCTTCAAATTAAAAGTTTAGTAAACAGAAGAAAAAAACCTTCAAATTATAATTAAATAATTACGTATAAAAAGCAAAAACTTTTTGAAAATTACATCATAAAAACTATATTTACATGTGAAAAAGAGAAAAGATATTGTAAAATAATAAATTCATTAACATGCGTTAGAAGTCTTAAATAGGAGAAATTACGTCACATTGCACTTATTACGTAAAATGAACAAAAATAATATTGCAAAACAGTTTAAATTTAAAAATTTTGCAAGACATTTATTTGATATTTTGAGATGATCTTTTCAACTATTTTTGTTAGGAAGCACAAATAATATTTCATTTCTAACAAAAGTATTTTCTCATGGATATTAAAAAGAGAAAGAAAAGTTTGGTGAAAATTATGTCAGATTAAAAACAATACATTTAAAATGTCTTATTTAAAATAACTTTATTTTAGCTTTGTTAAAAAATACCGGGAGACAAAGACTGTTTACTTAATTCATTTTATATTAGATTATTTTGAAATGTTTAATTGATTTTATTTAATCAAAGACAAAAACAGCTATTATATCTTTTAACAGCTGCTGATTTTGCCTTAAAATTCCCCAATTAAAGAGAAATGAACAGAAATCCACTTATAGGGAGATCGCCACTGTTTTTTAAATTATAATTCAATCTTCCGAAATCTTTTTAAAGCCGATGAAATTAGCATGCTTTTAGAGTCTGAGATATCTGAACAAGGGTTGGCGAGCATAGCTCGTAGGGGGCAGAGCCCACTAATATATATATAAATAAAAAAGACTTGCATAAGTCTTATGTTGTATATATCAGACCTGTCCAACCTTTCGGTAAACAGGGGTGACTCTCACCTAGTTACAAACAATGAAGGGCGTCATTATTCACATGACTTAGAACATACAACAATACTCATATTATCTCACGGTTGTTGCAGGCAGTCAGATTATCGCAGAGGCTAGCTTCCACCAGTATTTTTGTATAGTAATTGTTGTCCTATTTAAATGAAGAATTTCTGCGATAAAAATGGCGAACATTTACTATTCAAAACTATTGATGGAAGTTTGCTCCTGTGATTAATCATGCCCTGAGCATCGGTAGTCATGTATGTCACATGTCTTATACTTCGAACATATATTTCATTGTAGTAGACATAAGGTCTCTACGATTCACACATTCTATATAAAAATATATTTTAATGATAACAAAGTAGTAAATTTAGAATGACATTTTTTAAAAGTGGGTGGGAGCCAAGCAACAGGTTATGTGGGGGAAGGAGCCAGAAACTTTTAAAGAAATAATTAAAAAAAATACATGCAAACATTGTTTACTTTTTTAAATTAATCTTTAACTTTACAGAGACTTAGTGACATACAAAAAAGCACCAAGAAAATCTGCATAGAGCATCCTGGCACCAGCAGGTGCTGCGTTGGACAGCCCTGGTATATATATATGAAATGTATATGATGGATATAGAAACTTACAATGTCCTTGGTGAGATCACAATTACAGGAGATGTTGTAACAATGAAGTGGCAAAAAAATTTCACCTTTGCAGAAAAGAGAAGAGATTTAAAATGCCCTCACTGTCAAGCCCGTATTAATACGTTCACTAAGCTCCAGGTTTCACTGCAATACAAGTAATATAATTCTATTGATTTAATGTATTTTTAATACATTGAACAATGATTACATGGGTGCAAGAAGTCCATCCAAGTCAAGAGGGAAAAGTTTTCTGAGTATTAAAATAACCAAATGAAAGTGGGTGAAGAAAGTGATATCTTATAATTGTGTGATTATAATAAGTATTTTATAATAAGTGATTTATTTATCACACTTATCAATCACTTTCTTAGAATATTTCTATGCCTTGCTTTATGGCTAAAAATTGATATCTTACTCTATTAAAAGAAAGGGATTAAAAGTTCTTGATGGTAAAATTGCTCTTATTTAAATATATAAGGTAAAATTTAGTATCAATCAAAAATCTCTTCAAGACTGAAGGTCTTGCACCCATGAATGATTAATACTTCCAAAGATTGCATTCGTATTCATCATTAAGTTATTTTTATAAAATGTTGAAAGAATAATCTTTTTTTTCAGAATTTAAAACAAAATACAGAAAAAACAACATTACAATTTTGCTCTTTTCCAAGACTGTCAGGGGGTTAAAATTTAGATAGTTGAAAGTTTTGATTTTATAATGTATGATATAAAACAAATTATTGTTCAAGCTACACCTAAATAGCAAATGCTTTTCTTTCAAATTAATTTATTAATAATTTGTCACAGAATCTAATTATTCAAAATTATATTCAAAATTACATTATCATTTATATCATTAGGGAGAATGATATACAAGAAAATTTCATTTAATTGCATGGAATGATCCCAAGACGAAAATAAAACAAAAATGAATTTTAGTTATTTTTTTATATAGAGAGAGTGCATACCTGCCAACTGCTGCGAAAAAATCGTAGTTGCTACGATTTAGACCTATAAACTACGATGCTACGAAAATCGGTCTTAAACTAAGATTTTTCGCAAAAAACACAAAAGCATTTTTTGTTTCTAGTTGCAATTTTTATCCCGCGCAGCATATTTTTCAGGTGTGACTCTGTTCCAAAATTTCCAAGTATTCATTTCCGAAAGTTTAAAAAAAATTGGCCATTAGTCCGAAAATTTGAACATTAAAAAATGCTCATGAGAAAAAAAAAATCTGGGCTGCAAAAAAAACTTCTTAACATAAAACATTCTAATCGTGTTTTTGTAAATATTTATACAGGAATCCCCTTCCTTAGAAACAAGGGTGCCATTTTAAGAATTCTGGAGGGGGTTCCTTGAGGGGCAAGGTTTGAAATAGTGTGTGAAATCGCACGATTTGCGATAAACTATCGCGAATTTTGAAAAATGACCGTGTAAAAAAAAAAAAAAAATCATTTTCGTCAATTGGTCGCAGAAGAAAATAAAGGATCGTGGTAAAAACGTGAATTTTGTCAAAATATCGCAGAAAGAAAACATGAATTTCGTGAAAAGATCAGTAAGTAAGATTGGTTTGTATTTATGACGGCCAATTATCAACACGTGGGATATAGGCTCTGGGGGGCGGTGCGCTTCATGGGGGTCTTTTTAAGGTAACCTATTTACGAATGGGAATCCACGATTTCGAAGAAAACCACGAAAACTCCAAAACGGTTAGGCCGACGGGCACGATTGGGTTCGAACCCAGCACCTCCCGTCTACCAGCTTCGAGAGCAAAAGATCAGTAAGATAATGCAAATTTCATCGAAAGATCGCAATAAGAAAACAATAATTTAGTCAAAGGATCGTGGTAAAAAAACGTAAAATTCGTCAAAGGATTGCATAAAAAATGCGAATTTCGTCAAAAGTTCATGATAAAAAGTGCGGATTTCAACAAAGAATTGTGATAGGAAAATGTGAATTACGATTGTGGGAAATAAATTGTGAATAGCCTGAAATGATGGCGGGAAAAAAATCGCGAATTCCGTCAAAATTTACTGCACTGAGCTAAAAAATTGGAACCAGGCTCCTTTTACAAATGTAAAAAAGAAAAAGAAAACGCTGCAAAACGAAAGTAAACTAAAAATAGTCTAAAAATTTTCAGAGGAAAAAAATTTGCTGTATTGAGTTGAAAGACGGAAACCTTATTCCTTTTACGAATGTCAAAAGATGGCTGTGAAACACGAAAAACCAACCAACCAGTCTCCAGATTAATTTAAATTTTGTGTGCTACGATTACTCAATTTCAAAGGTTGGCAGGTCTGAGAGTGTAACTTCTGAATAACTGTTAACAGTGAGACCGATGAAAAGTGACCGCTATTCAGAGGTGGGTGTTATTCAGAGGTTTCAGTTTAAAAAAAATCATAATTAAATAAATTGAAATAGAAATATACAGTCATTTTAATTAATCCTTCTTGTTTTATTACATTAAGAAAATCAGTGTGCAAAATGTTCACGACGGTTCATCAAAAGTTTCGTATATGTGTTAATATCAGAAATTTTGGGTGATTCTGTAGTCTCTTCCATATCCCCTTTCGGATCCCTATTCTCTTCCTCTCTCCTATCTTTCACCATTTGCTGTATGAATCAAATGCAGCAGTAACTGCCAAACCTTTGTCCAGACATACAAATTTATTGGCGTTTGTGTTAGTATGCTTGCTGCTCTATGAATATTATCTAAATTTTCAATATCATTATTAATGTCTTCATTTTCTATGTCTAGTTTTGGAAAAGGATTAAGTGTTCAAGAGATTAAGAAACATTTTGTTGACATATTAAGTAAATCTTGTTTGATATGCTCCAGATTCTGGTTTGCAAATAAATATGAAATTGTACCAGAAACTGTTAAAAAAAAATTTCTTGTGACTTTTGAGCATCCGTTGTTCAGAATTCCTTATTTAGAGGTTCTTACTAATGCTATGGAATCTGTTTGGTTACACCAATATGTGACCAGTATTCGGAGGTTGTTGTTGTTGTTGTTTACAGGTGACCGTTCAAGGAGGTTTCACTGATGTTTTGTATTTTCACAAAAAGTGTTACTTTTTCTACATATAAAACAATATAATTTTGTATAAAAATTTGTATGCAGACTTACCAAGTTCTGAAACCCAAAATTCAGGAAATTTTATTTCAGAAATCAGGAGGGTTTTCTTCCTGTTCTTTTTTTCCCCCAGTAAACCCTTTTATAAATTTAAGTGCAAGATTAATTTTAAATTGTGCTTGATTGTCATTGAAGATTAAATGTATCACTTTAATCAAATAAGAATAAATGCATGTTGAAAAAACTCAAGCATATATTTAAGTTGTTGAACATGATTTTAAATTAACTATGACATTCTAAGAAACATTTTCTTTCCTCATAATCCAGTATAAAATAATAATGAAGATTTTAATTTTATTTGATATTCAAAATTACAGACTATTGAAAAATGTGCAAGAAAATCGGGAAAACAGGTCGAAAATCAGGAGCACAAGAAAATGTGTGAAAATCAGGAATATCCCGCAAAAAATCAGGAGACTGGGCAAGTATGTGTATGTAATAATTAAAATCAATGAGGTTAAAAACAAAAGAGATATGCATACATATTTATATAACTATGTATTTAATGTTCCAATGTGGCTATGGGAAATAAAGTTAATTTTTTGTGATTGTATTGGAAGAAGGCCTCAAAGGACACTAGACTCTCTGTCAGCCTCATAGTTTAATCAGCCCTCATTAGAAATACAGTATTCTAAATTTAGATAGGAAAAGGACAGCAAGAATTTCAAGGAATTCAATAATAAATTTAAACCTATTTGATATTGCCACATCAGTATATAAAAAAAATGCATATAAAAATTATAGAATAAAATTGATAGGTTGAAAGTACCGTGTGGTTTTATTTGTTTTTATCCAAGGATTTTAATGAAGTAACTTATTGCATGGATGTCGATATTTACGTTGTAGATGGAGAAAGATTGAACGCAGGAAATCATGAGATGCAAAATGGCATAGCAGTTGGCCATTGTCAAAGTATAACATGTGGATCCTTATAATGTTAAAAATGATTTTGAGATACCCGAGCTATAATAAGTGTCATGGCAATTTTCAATTTTTCCATTTCATATGTTAATTTTAACAACAATTTTTATTTAATAAAATTTATATTACTTCTAAGCAGTTTATTTTAGATTGTTTATTGATCTTAATTTTTGCTACAAAACATATTTTTGTTTTATGCTATGAAACTAAAAACAAAATCAAATAAAATGCTTGCAGCACACTGAACAAATCTAAAGTGATTTGTAATGATTCATTAGACAGTTAAAAGTGTAAATATTTTCAGAAAGACGAAAAGTTGTGACAAATATATTGTAAAGCAGGCATTTCAAACTCATTTACTGCCAGAGGCCAAATTAAATAATGTATAAAGCCATGGGTTATACCAAAAATCAGATTATATTAATATAATAGCACAAACTTTTTTTTAGATAAAAATACAACCACGTTAAATGGATATTCATGTAATATGCTTCATCAAATAAATCCACAAAACTGAATTGAATTTTTTTAATTTTATTTATTTTAAAAAATGATTATACACGCTGGTATGTTAATCTTGATCTTCATGCACTATTATTCAATATGCTGTAAAGTTGGAAACAGCAGAAACAAAGCTGTCATTTCCATTCATTTATTAAATAAATTTTTTGATTCCTATTAGATTTATTAGGTGGTGCCGACAGCAACACTGTGATACTAACAATATGATACTTGATTAATTTTAACACATTATAATAAATGGTAAAAAAAATCACATGAGTTGTAGTTTTGCAACTGAGTGAAAAATTATATAAGCCAGGATTCGAACCAGGGCCACATGCTTTGATTTAAGCTGCCAATATTCTGTGAACTGAGCTAACTGATTTTCAGAAATAAACACCTTTTGAAACAATTCATAAATTTAATATTTATAGCAAGAATAAGCAATTTGAATACTTAATTCACAATGCATTTCTTTACTAAATAGGTGCAAACATACATAAGTTTTAAAAACATTTAAAACAATGAAGATGTTAAAAACACTGGAGTCAGAAGGTGTTAAAAACCTGAGCGCTTTCAACTTAACCCTTATGTCAATGACCGGGTACCTTTTTTCTCTTTTCATTCTGTTTCAGGGTGTTAATATCAGCAGAAACTAAAATGAATTTAAATCCCCCATTATTTGTAGTATCCACCTTTTATTAGTATAATCACTTTAAAATTTGGAATTTTTTTACTATTCTTTTTGCGCATTAAACATTTTTATACCTTTCATCAATGACCAGGGTACCCATGCTAATTTTCCTTGGAAAAATACAGAAATTGATAGATTTTTTAGATTTAGATCAATAAAACTTGAATTAAGTTTGAAAACAAGAGTTAAGACATATCTTTTAAGGTAAATAGAATTTCATTTACGTGAAATTTTGTGGACAAGCAGAACAGTTGCAAAAAGTGTACGAACGTACACCACATACTGGTTTTAAACATTGTTTACATGATTTTCTGGTTTTTTTGTGCCGTTTTTGATTCTCTAACAAGCACATGTGATACCAACGGCGTTTATCCTTCTTATTTCATCTCGCTTTAACCTCTTTGAACGCAGGATATGTTTTCAGTATACATTCAATTCCCGATTTGGTCGAAAAATATCTCATAGCCTGTACATTTTGCGATTGATCTGGAAGGCTCACGATTTCAACCCAATTCTAAAAATTAAAAAAAAACAGGCGACGGTTGTCTGTTTTATTTAAAACCATGTCATTGTAGAATGTAGAATGTAAGCAGCATGTGCTGCTATATCTACAATATAGGAAAATAATGCAAGTGGCCATGTGGTTGTACGCCTATGTCTTATATATTGCCTCAATAATTTATCCATTATATCCATTTCATATTTCGTTTCATTATATCATTTGGGTTTCTCTTCAGTGCCGTGATGGTTTTATCATGATGCATAGTAGACATTTATTGCCTAAGTGGGACAGAATCACCAGACCTCAACGGTATGATGTAGACTATTTGCCCACCTGGATTTTTGGGGATTCCACTCATTTCTTGGGGAATATGAGGTTTGTTTCTTTTCAAAGTGATCAACTATTGTGAGCTTCCAGCATAATAAATGCTTGGCCAAAGAAAGGAAGAAAAAAACTGATCCATGTAATCCACCCAAATAAGTGTATTTTTAATATCATCATTATATATTGGGTTATTTAAGATGTTATCTTCAATGATAATTTTAACTTCATGAACATTAATAAAAGGATATAAATATTTTATATCAAAACTTGCTAGTATGCTGTTATCTTCTAATTTGTAACTTTTGAGTATCTTAACTAGATCAGTGGTAGAGATGATTACATGCTTAGTTGGGTACAACATGGATTTAAGTAGTGGCACAAACACTTTTTCAATAGTGTACATCGGTTCTAAACACTTTGACACAATGAGGCGAAGGGGGTAATCTACTTAAAAGCTACTAATTTCAAGCTTGAATTTAATTATAAACAATAATGTTTTCCTTTTTAATGGAAAGTATAACAGCAAACAAAAGGGGCCCTGATGGGCTCACCAATCTCTAAATTATTGGCCGAACTTAAATTACGATCTCTGGAAAATCGTATAATTTTTTCCACTAACTTGAAACCCACTTTATGGATTAGGTATGTTGATGACATATTGATAATATGGAATCACATTATCTCAACATTACCTGAGTTTTTGAATCATGCTAAAAGTATAGATAACGATATAAAGTTTACTTATGAAATGGAAGAAAATGGATTGTTGCCCTTTTTAGAGGTAGAACTGGTTAAGAATATTTCAACAAAAAGCATTGATACAAAAGTATATAGAAAGCCTTGCAGGTCCAATAATACAATATACTAGGATAGTAATGTTCCATCCAACTATAAAACTGCTGCATATTGATTTTAAGTTAAAAGAGCATTTTAGGTTTGTTCGGAGGTTTATCTAAGTGATAAATTGATTAAAATTAAGGAGATTGCTTGTGAAAATGGTTTTTCAAATAAATTTACCAACAAGTTAATTTATAAATATAAAAATAGTAATAAAATATCTACAAATGTTAGTAAAGAAAAAGAAAAGCTCACTACTAAATTTCGCAGTATGGAATATATTCCATACTGCATATATAAAGTATGGAATATATTCCATAACTTTTTGAGCGGATTAGGCATGCTTTAAAGAAATATAATATAATTCTTATCGCTAAACCATCGACAAAGTTAGAGTATCTGGTACACAGAATGATTGATCCTATAGATAAATATGATAAATCTGGAGTTTATATTATCCCTTTTAAAGACAATAGCAGTTCAAAAATGTATACTTATGTAGGCATGACCACTCGGAAATTACTAGAAAGGATTAAAGAACATATGACAGACATCAAAAAGGGTAAATTATCCACAGCTCTATCCCAGTTAAATCAAGATACAGATATTGATATCCTATTTAAAGAAGTCAAAGTCATTGCACATGCATCACAATATGAGATTTATATTTAATCAGAGAATCTCTGGAAATTTTGACAAGAGGCAAGAGTACCTGTAATGATGTTCTGTCCTATAATATACCACAGATATGGTTTAACATGCTGGGAGTAACTGGTGAATTTGCAGCATGTTCCTCTGATTACGATTAATGTTTTAGTTGAAAGCGCTCGGGTTTTTAATATCTTCTGACTCCAATGTTTTTTAACAGTTTGATTGTTTTAAATGTTTTTAAAACTTATGAATGTTTGCACCTATTTAGTAAAGAAATTTATTGTGAATTAAGTATTCATATTGCTTAATTTTTTATTAAGGTGATTATGTTGTTCTAACTTGAAATATAGAGCTTCTATACATATTTTATGGACAGAATTCAAAAATTTCTAATGAGACATCTTCTAAAGAATTCTAGAAAGTTCTCTTATTTTCGAAACATTTCCATCTTTAGTACTACATTTATTTTATTGAGATTTAAAAATAAACTTATTATTTGTCTGTCTGCTAGCAAATCCTCTTATGGTAAGTGTTACAAAAATGGCTCTCAAACTTTAGATATATTGTTCTACCACACCAGACAGAAGTATTTTGTCTTTGAAAAATATTTACTGTATCCTGTATATATTATTATCTACTATAACTCAATTGTGCATCATCCTCCATTATTTTTGTTTCAGTAAAATTTCTGTTTCTGAATGAAGTGAATAAAATGAAAGAAGTTTTCCACAAATGATTTTTTGTGATACAAATGCAATGATTTTTGTTTTTAAATATTCTTAAAAAATAGCAAAATAAAAAAAGGATCATATTAAAATTTTACATTTTTTTGAGAAATAATGGATGCCTTTTAATTATATATTCAATCATATTTGATTCATTCTCCCACAAGTGTGCATTTTAAGTATATAACAAATTTTCTCAAAAAAACAAAAAAACAAAAACAAAAAAAAACAAATTCCACAAAAATAAACATGTTTTTTATTGCTTTGTGCCCAATTTAAAATCATGCTTGTAAGTTCTCATATAATTGGAAATGTTTTACTCATATTTCTTTTTCATATTGAATAGAAAATACGTACCATAATGCGTCATAAAAAAAGTTTTAAATATTAACTTTAGAGAAATAATGAATATTCTGTGATACAGTAGACTCCCTCAAATCCGCACAGCTTGGGACCAGAGGTTGTGCGGAGTTTAGAATTTTGTGGATTTCTGGTCATTGATTTGTTTACATTTTTGAAACATTAATTTGATTGGCAGTTAAGCAAAAGAAATTATAATGAATGCTTACAATAAAGTGAAACATTAAAATAAGTAAAATATTAAAATAATTTATCTGTTTAAAAGTAAGTAATCATTAAAATAATTATGTAAAATAGAAATTTAGAAAAATATTACACATGAAATCGATTCAATTCGATTCCAAAAGTCCTATGCTGCCATCTAGTGGTAGCAAGAAGAACAGTGTTAATGCTAATATCAGTCTATATAGCTTATTGCACTCACTGTAACTTTTTTCATTGTTATTTAGAGTGTTGAATGCTTTTCTTATACTGCTTTGTATGTTTACAAATAAATTTGTCTATAATTTTAAAAAAAATTCCGCGAAAAATAATTTTAAAATAGCGTTCCGCTTCGTGGATTTTTCCATTTTGAACCCTAATTTTTGATATAGATATGCTAATTTATATCAAAATCAAAAGTAATCTAAATTTATTTAGTAATAAATCAGCTGTAATAGTCAAAAGAGAATGATTAACAAAAAATTTAGTAAAAAAAAACATTGCGGTAGTCGCTGATTTCGCGCCATCTTGAATTTTGTTCCTGCAACTTAACTGAAAATTTCATTGTTTACATCTGATAAAAAATACGCGGATTTTAGGGTCGCGGATTTAAGGGAGTCTACTGTATCATTTTGTATATTTCTAGGAAAATTATGCATTTACTTAGCAACAAAGCAAAAAAAAAAAAAAAAAAGTCGAATTTTTTTTATGATTTTTATTTATTAAATAATGGAAATAAAACTATATTATAATGTTTTGCTTTTAAAATATATAAACTAAACAAATATTTACAAGTCTATCGACACAATTCCTTTATATTGTGAATTAAGTCATCTATGCTGTACTTTTATATTACTGTATATTGCATGACATAATTTCTATCAAGAGTTATTGCGTTATGTACGTACGTACATACAAAGCCTGCAGACACATTAGCTCTCAGCCATTGATAGCCTGTAAGCTAAAAAGAGAACAGAATGAATGAAAATAAGTCCATATACCTTTCTGTTTTCTAAGCACTTAGTCGTCCCAGTCCCAGTGCAAAATACAAATGATATGAAGAATCTTGTTCAGCTGTTATTCCCTATATTTTTGGATATGAGCAGCACAAATTATTGAAGAATTCTATAAATGAAAGAAAAATTTCAGTTATAAACTAAAGTGAAAAATATTTAAGATAAGCGCTTTGTATGAAATCATGCTGTTAAAAGAAGAAAAGTTTATTATATTTTAAAAATAGAAAGGCATTTGTGAAAAAATTAGTCAAAAGACACAAATATATTTCTAGAAACCGAACTACAGTTGTTTACCAATGACTCTTTTCAACAAAAAGCAAATTTATTAATTTTTTGACAGATCTGTAGAAAAAGTTTTGAAAGTCAAAGAATAAATTATGAACTAAGAAACATTAATTACCTTAGTACCCTTCCGCCAAATGATATCTTAAAAAAAAAAAAAAAAAATCCTATGCACCATTAAATTAAAACACAGACCTATTAATGAAAGTCAAAGAATAAATTATGAACTAAGAAACATTAATTACCTTAGTACCCTTCTGCCAAATGATATCTTAAAAAAAAAAAAAAATCCTATGCACCATTAAATTAAAACACAGGGCTTTAACGATCTATGTATACAAAAAAAGGAGGTCAAAAAACATAAAATAGTTGCTGACAAACCAACAATGCTTGCATACAAAAATTGATTAGAAAAATGTAAAAAAATGTAGCTACTCAGAACACGCATAACAATTGTTGCAAATAAGAAAAAGAATGAAGTTTCTCTACTTTATATAACAATATAACAAAAAAATGTTTGAAAAAGGAACAAAAAATGTTACGACCAGTAATGAACTTTCATTGGATTTTGTAAAAAAATAAATACTGGTGATTTTCAAAGTTAAACATATAAAGGTACTATTGACGATATCAATGTATTTTCATTTTAAAATTTGATTTACAATAAAATGTATATATAACTATGGTTTAAAATATATATATATGTAAACACAAACATTATTAAAATTAGCAAATAGAATTTACTTTATTCATTTAGGTATAGTTTTTTCACAGGGACATGAGAAAACTTTAATATAGAATTAGAATTTAGCTGAATATTTGGTTTCATTTTTGTCCAAAATCTTAGTTTCAGCGAAAATATTGTCAAACATTCAGCAAGAAACGAAACTATCTCTATTCCTAATTTTTTTTTTTTTTTTTTCCTTAGGAAATTTTTTACATTACTTACTGATTTTAATCTGTATTGGCTTAAATGAGGCCCTAGTTATTCATTGCTAGGAACTTCAATGTTTAAATTTATCAGTCATCACTGACTCAAGATATGAGTTTAAATTGAAATTGAAACATTGAAAATGCTTTCCAGTTGCTCATAAATTTGCAGGCATTATAGAGATAGAAAATGTTTAGTTAGTTCGAATACTGCAAGTATGTTTCAAATGCAGCCTAAGAAAGTTGTAGAATGAAAGTAGAGAATATAACAGCTGATTATTTACAAGAGTCATTATAAAAGCTGAAATGAGGTATGCATACCTAAAATATATATTTAATTAGATGAAATTTGCATAATTATAAAATCATTACTGCGTTATCAATGAATTACATACATTTTACTATACATGAAAATTCAAAGTTTTGGTAACAGTCACAGAGAGCCAACTTGTAGATAAATTTTAGGTGCCATTTACAAAGTAAATTTTAAGTGCAATAAGTACATTTAAAATAGGCAATATTGTTTTCATGAATTTTTGCAAGAAACTTGTAGACATTTTTTTTTTTCTTAAATTTGTTATTAGGGGTGTTTCTCTGTCTTTCAGCAGTTGTTGTCAACAACTAAATTAATCCTTTCCGGCATGGAGTAATCGTGTTTGTAAAATGATGAAATGATGGTCTGGCACCAGAATTTATAAACGAATTTGTTAGAAAATAAAAATTTACTTACTTTCCCATACTTTAGAAAAGAAAATTTTAATTAAATATTCAGGGTGATATAAATTTCTAAATATTATTAAAAATTATAACTCTTTAAATTAGGTGTCCCTTTTTGTGGACACCGCCTGCTAAAGGGTTATACTACACATAATACAATAGAGTGATAGGTTAGAGATGATGTGTCACTAAAAGTAAAAACAGCTAAAATTAAAAAAAAAAGAACATTTTTTCCTTTATCTACCCCTTCCCATATCTAGAAATTTCCTTTTTCGCTGAAGGGAAAGTAGTTAGAAGAATTTAGATGATTCAATAAAAGGAAAAAAAATAAATAGTGCTTGGTCAAGAATAATCAATGTTCATTCAAAATAAATATAACACATTTTTGTTTGAAACATAGATATAATAAGCACATTGGGTATGACTCTTATACAGTAGACTCCCTCAAATCCGCACAGCTTGGGACCAGAGGTTTTGCGGATTTCTGGTCATTGATTTGTTTACATTTTTGAAACATTAATTTCATTGGTAGTTAAGCAAGGGAAATTATAATGAATGCTTACAATAAAGTGAAACATTAAAATAAGTAAAATATTAAAATAATTTATTAGTTTAAAAGTAAGTAATCATTAAAATAATTATGTAAAATTAAAATTTAGAAAAATATTAAATTATTACGAATGAAATCGATAAGTGATCTAGTGATATCAAGGAGAACAGTGTTAATGCTATTATCAGTATATATAGCTTATTGCGCCCACTGTAACTTTTTTCATTGTTATTATTTCATTGTATAATAATTTAATAAGATATAATATTGATTTGTGTAGTTATTAGGGTGTAAAAAAATAAAAAAAATCTGATTTTTTTTTATTTAAATCAGATTTTTTTTATTTTTTTCCCGTGTTAAAATATTAAACATCTACAAAGAATTAAGCATTTCAAAAATGAATAACCCTCCAATTACTAACATAATCTATGTTTTTTTGCTTTAATTAATAAAATTTTAATTATGTAATTATAGAAATTACAAAAAACTGCAAATAAAAAATTTCTTTAGTAACATACAACATTATGTGCATTAATATTTTGTAATAATTATGTAAACCAATATTAAATAATGCTTATATTTTTAAGTTTATAGCAAACTCACACATAATTTATAAATAGATTACAAAAATTGCATTTTTGAAATTTAAATCAGATTTTTCCCCCACAACATTAAAATATTTGAATAGCTACTAAATATTATAATGTTTTGAAGTTATTTAACATTTAGTTAGATGTTTTTTAAATGTATAATACATCTTTTTACACAGTTTAATATTGTTATAATTAACAATAACAAATATTAAATTTTTTTACAAGAGATTTAGTGATCGTTTTCATTATTGATTAAAATGCTTTTTCACACCATTTTAAAAAATCAGAAAATATGTGATTTTATCATCTGATTTAAATCAATTGATTAAAATCATTGACACTCTATTGCTGTGTTTATTGTATATAAAAGAATGAATAACTTGATTATTAAAAGAAAATTATGACATTGCAAGTTATATTAGATTTAAATATCATTTTTAAATCAAATGCTTTTTATGTTTGTTAAATAAAAACCATGCTTTTTACAAACTTACTGTACTTAAAAATTTTCACAATATTCAGGAATTACGCTTAGAAACAATTATTTAAAGCTTTGTTTTGTGTATTCATAAGTCACAATACCTGTAGAAACCTTTCAAATTATGTTCATCTTAGATTTGGATACTTTTTTATGTCATTTTAAACATTTAGAAAATTTTTGATTTTAATCAATGATTTTTTTTAAAAATCACTTGATTAAAATCATGATTTAAATCGCTGATTTAAATCAACTGATTTAAATTGTTGACACCCTAGTATTTATAGTAAAAACTTTTAAAAAGATTATCATAAAAGCCATAGTTGTCATAAAAACATGATATCAATTGTTTTATAAACATAATACAAAATTATTATTTTATTACATCATTAAAAAGGAAAAGGCAGAATTAGTTAAATGATTAAAATAGCTAAGAAATAAGTATGGTAAAATATGTAAACAAGAGTATAACAATATAAATAACTAGGGATGCACCGAATATTCGGTATCTATTCAGCCATGTTACCGAATATTCGGTTTGGCTGAATATAAAACTATTTGGTATAACAAATATTCAGCTTGGCCGAATAACAATTTATTCGACCTGCCGAATATTGGTTTGGCCGAATATCGAAATACTCGACCCAACCGAATACTTAAAAAAACATTTAAAACACATTTTTAAGAACCTTATACTACTTCTAAGTTTAACAATCAACTTATAAAGATATTCAGAATAATTAGAAACAGAATCATATATTTAAATAGAAGAGAATGTTTTTACATTATTTATTTGCTGTTTGTTAAGTATTATTTAAGAAAATTAACCAATCACGAGGATTTTCATAGGAATTATTTATGTATAAATGCAAGTTCCTGAACACTGTCCAGTAAACAATCTGTTTCTTGCTAAGATTTTAAGAACAACATTTACAATCTCTGAAAATGATTACCCACTCCAAACACCGATCTAGGGTGCATTTAAAAATTTCCTTGCTTAATCAAAGGAAGTAGAACAATTATTCTTGCTGAGTTGCCACCATATAAAATTTGAATAGATTGTATTATTTATTTACTTTTACTTAGTCTCTTCCTGACAAATAACATAAATAACATAGGATCCTGTACAATTTTTTCACAATTTCTCTTTGATTTTAAAATGTTTGTTTTAGAATTTAAGAAAATTTTATTCATTTGTTTTAATTCGCAAAAGAAGCCATGGAATTTAAAATTTTATTAATCAAAAAAGTTTTATAACTATCCTCTTCTTAAATAAATCAAAGCAGATTTTTTTCAGTATAATGTTTACATGAAAAAAGCTCTTGTTTATCAAAATAAAAGTTTGAGGTTTTAAATGTTATGTAAAATTGTTTTAAAATTTAACATTTTAATGCATTTAAACTTTGAAATATAAAAGCATTTGATAACCCGAATATTCGGTATTCGGTTCACCTGCAGGCCGAATTATTAGGTTAAAATCACTATTCGGTGCATCCCTAAAAATAAAATTTGTGTTCCGTAATCATATGCAACTAAACTAGTCTTAGTAAACAACAACAATTGGAACAATATCTGGCGATTTATCACATGTGCCTGGCAATGGAATAGAACAGACAATTCTTACTTATTTTACACTAAAAATATATCATTATCTTAAGGGAAATAAAAAATCCCTTGAATAATTTTGATACTTAAATAGCTTTAATTTATATTCAAGAAAATGTCTGACAATATTTCATCTAAAAATTATCAAAAAAGAGCTTTGAATCAAATTTTTCCTTAGAATTAAAATACAGTATAGCATCTTCAATCTAGACATCTCTAATTCAGAAATCGGGACATTTCGGTATGTTTATTCATTTTTATTTTCAAATAAAGATCATAGATGGTTTCACATACAAATATAAATAAATTTCAGAAAAAGGTTAAGAAAAATAAAAAGACTAATTACATAATTTGCTACTTTTTTTTTTATTTTAAAATTCAAAGAACTTTTTGAATTGTATAGTAATTTTAATATAGATATCTTTTTTTAATATTAAGTTATAAAAATTCAGAATAAATGTTAATTTTGCTATTTTTCTTTCTTCAAAGATAAGAAAATGACACCTATGTTAATATAATTATGAAGTTATTTTTCAAATTAATTGTAAGTCTTGTTTAAATTTCTCACTAAAACTTTTTCTTTTAAAAAATTAGCTTCATTTGCAATATTTTTCATGTTATGTCTGTTACTCTTGTGACTTGTATTTATTTTTCACTATTTATAAATCAGAAATATTAATTTTAAAAAATCATAGTTATTGTTTCTCATAATTTACAGCAGATGGTGATATTCCATCAAATTTACCAAATTATTTAAAATACACAGTACAACCTCGATTATAGGGCGTAATTGTGACCGAGCCTACATTGGATAATCGAGAATTTATCAATAATCATCTAGTTTAATGTGTAACATAATCATCGAACTGCTATTAGAACTCATTAAACAAATATCTAAATTCATATTATACATGAAAATAAATTTATTTTGAAAAAACTTGTAATGATTTTTGAAAAAAAATTATAATGATTTAAATGAAAATTTCATCTGGTGTAAATTGGACATCTGATTGGAAATAACAGCAACAAAAAAAAAAAGAAAAATAGAAGAAACTGATGCATTCTAGAATTTCAAAAAGTATGCATGTAAGCATATCATCCCTTTGCCGTGTAGAATCGACCACACGGTAGGTGTGCCAATCGTAAACAAACAGTAAGCGAGTGTGTAGCGATTATATGACATTGATTTCTCCTCCGCCCTTTTAAAATTCTGCAGCTGTGGAAATTCCATCCATGAAAAGATGACAAAAAGAGTTTTGTTCCTCTGCAATTGCTTAAAATCAGAAGGTGCAATATTCGAAAGTTATGGTGCTCGGCATTACGACTTTTCAAATTTTGCAATGGGATGCGTTTTTGTTTAGATCAGGGACGTGTACACAGGGGGTGGAGGGGAAGGGTACATTTATATCGGGATCAGAGCTTGCAGAAGCTCAAGCTAATTTCAAAGGAATTCTATAAAAGGGGAACCAAAATAGTTAACTACAGTTCAGAAAGGTCTGCTTGTATACACAAGGAATGTGAAAGTGAAAAAAAAATATCAGGAAACTAACGTCGGTTTACTGAGACACTGAGAGTTCCGGTTAAACGAGGATCGGAGAAGTGAAAGTAATAATCATAATACAATTAAATCTGAACAATTCACCCATCATCTGGCAATATAAACAATGAAATGTTCAATTAGGATTCAACAAAAAATAAAGGTACTTCTTAGTTATCCCATCGACCAATTTCACCAAATTATATAAATTTGGAAACCACTCGCCAAATTATACACATTGACATAATTTTTATTTTAAATAACTAAAGAACAAATAAATTAGTAAAGCATTAATAAAAATACAAATAATTAATGGTTTTATTGGCATTTAATTTTACAATTAATTAATTAATGGCAACCATTATTGGCATTTAATCTTACAATTTGGTGAAATTAATTTGGTCGGCGGGATAACTAAGAAGTACCAAAATAAAGTAACAAAGATGACAACATTTGATTAGTTGGTTGTTTTATTCTAAGCTGGATAAGTTGTGCTGAAAAAGCACTAACCGAAGAAAAGAAGAATGAAGAAATTATTATTTGGTATAATGCAGTCTTCAAATCTACTCATTCGGTACCGAATCAGAAAAAAACTTACTTTTGATGAGAGACTTGCAGATCAACATAAATACAGGCACAGAACTGGTTAGGTGTCTGGAAAATAAAAGTAATAAAAGTGACAAACGATATGAGAAAAGTGACTAATTAGAGACCAAACATTATTTAAAAAGTAATAAACAGTGACATTGTTATTCCTCAGTTACACATTTTCTTTTTCTAGTCTTCCCTGCTTTTTTGAACAATTGTGCTAACTTTTGTAAACACGTGTAAGTGCTAATGTTGGTCTTGTGACAAGCAAAAATTGTGCTGGGTTAGATTGAGACACTTGTCACACTCTGCTCACTAACACAATTGAAATTTCTATTAAAGGGCTTATTTCTATTAAATTTAATTTAATGTCGCCACTGACACAGGGTTGTAGTGGGTAACTGCCCGAGTACCTGCCCAGCTACGCACCCGGGCTGGTTTTTTTTTTATAAAAAACCAGGGTTTTTTACAACTATAAGGGTTGTAGTGGGTAGCCTCCCGGGTACCCACCCAGCTACCCTCCCGGGCTGGGTTTTTTACAACCCTGCCACTGAATGAGGGATGACTAAAAACTGATCTGTAAATCGCCACTTTTCCCATCCACAAAAATTTCCAAAAATACTATCTTTTGATTCCCATTCTTATTGTTTTACACAAGGTTCACAATCATTTCCTACTCTAGCCCCATGAACAACTGAAGGGCAATGAACTACAATCTAATAATCTTTCACCTCACCTACTGACATAAGAATAAGAAATCAATCATTTCATTCTTACTTTTTGCACTTATTTTAATTGCAGTGAGATACAAACATGTAACAATGTGCTGCACATGGAAGAAAAGATAAATCCAGAAAAACAATTGTGGAATAACTGCTTATTTTGCAACAGGTTAAGCATATCATGTATTAATTATCAGCTTATTTTTGTAATTTATATTTTAACAACTACAGGAAAAAAGGTGGAAAACCTTTCCATACAATAGGGCCAAATTCATATAATTTAGACACATTTTAATAGTTATTCATACAATAAAATGAACTATAACTGTACATATGATTATTGTTTTCTTTTTGTAACTTAGAACATACATATGAAAATCTAATTTAAGCTAATAATAAATGTATAGATTCATTAAATTAAAAAAGAAAACTAAAGACAGTTGACTAAAGGTATAAATCTAAATACATCTGATGAATGTATGTAAAGTACAGAGATTAATTTTTCATAACAAATATTATTTTTAATCGTTTAAACTGTTTAAGATTTTACCTCCCCCACCTTTTTTTTAAAAAAAAATCTCCATGCTAAATAGATGAAAGTCAAATTGATCTTTGCTCCAGAAATACATTTTCAAAAAATGCATCACTGAAATTACGCAAAAGTAGTGTTCCCGTTATGCATTTTTCGAAGGGCGCCGCAACCTGACCTTTTTTATTTAAATGTCAATGCGCCCGGCCCCATTTTGCATAAGTAACGATACGCCCTGCCCTTTTTATAAGCGAAAAATACGCCCTGCCCATTTCTCAAAACATGTACTTTGCATCCCGTAATTTTTTGAAAGAAAAAAGCCTTATTTTTCTTCCCTTTATGGAAAATAACACGTGATGCTTGAAAAACAAGTGATTCACTTGTCAGGTCACGACAGGTGACGATAATCGGACCCTCCCCACGCATAGCTAGAACAGGTGCAAGAACCCCAATCCATTGTGTATTCAAGATTTCAACATTCCACACTGCGTTCTGTTCTGTATCCCCATATTCCAGCGCGCCTGCATTTGCAGTTTAAAAATCACTCCACTAGTTCACGTGGTTGTTAAATACAATTCATCTAGATATGCCTTCATCGAATCGTAAGAAGAAATTACTGGAAGATGCAAGAAAAAAAGAAGGAAAATCATGCAAAAAATTAGCGGATATGTTCGCAGTAAAAGTATTATTTTTGTTCAGTTTTATTTAAATAGTTGTATTGAAATTTATTTACAACAAAATTGAAAATATGCACAACTAGCTTAACTTTTATTGCATTATATTTACATATCATGATTTCGATGCAGACTAAAAAATAATCATAATAAATTCTTTAAACATAGAGAAGAACATTATCAGATGCAAGCTGATAACGGCTGCATTTCTGTTATCTGAACAACTAAACTGCAAATGTCTTTTTTTTATTGGGGTAGCCTTAACAGTGGGTTTTTTTTAGAGGGTTCTAATGTTCTGAAAACTTATTATAGTTAAATAGAAATTTGGCAAGCGGCTTAATTTATTATTATTTGAATTCTCTGAAAATTTGAACGCAATCCGAAAATTAACAAAAGATATATATATATATATATATTAATAGTATGGAAAAGAAAAGGTTAACTTTCCGTTCTTTATGAATTATTATTTCTGCTTGCAGATGACGTTTTTTCTCAGAAAAATATTTTTCTCAACTCAACAATGCGGAACTTTGATACATACACAAGTGCGATCTCAGAAAAAAAATTGTCAATTTCGCCAATCGGTAATTAAAAATAGTGGGATTCATCAGTTAGTCATTGGAAAAAATTGCAAATTTTGTTAATCGGTTGCTGATAAAAATTGCGAGTATAGTAAATCAAGTGTGCACCCTCCCCCCCCCCCCCCCCCCCCTCTCCAAAAAAAAATGCTAATTTCGTCAGTTTGTCGCTTAAAAGATTCGACATTTAGTTCTTCATTAATCGGTTGCGAAAAAGTAAAAAGTCGCAAATTTCATCAATGTATCTCTGAAAAACGCTAATCAGTCGATGGAAAAAAAAAAATCATTTTATTTAAATTTATTACAAAAAATATGTAAACGCTATAAAGGATGATGATGATTCAGAAAATAATTGTAAAAATTATGCCGGACCCTTCGGATAGCATGTTGGACGTTCGGATGCCGGATTACAAGATGTTTACTGTATTACTGACAACTTATAACTTACATTTTGTTTAGCACGCATCTTTTTCTTTTCTAATTTTATTGGAATTTCGGATAATCCAAATTTTTTGTATTCCAAACAGGCACCGGTCCCAGTTAGTTTGGATTAGCGGGGTTCTACTGTATTACATATAGTGTGATAAGCGATTGCTGTCTAATAACCTTCCCCAATCTTTCACGTCCTGAAATTACGGCATCCAATTAATATTTTCTGAAAGACTTTTTCACTTTATCAAAAAATAAAAGCGCTATTCGATTTCATAGCTTCTGACTAAGAGAACTAAGATTAAATCGCATCTAAGATTAAAATGATTTCGTGAATGTATCGGAAAGTATTTGCTTTCGACGTAAATACTAATTTAACAAAAATTCAGGATTTTAATTCTAATTCATTAAAAGTTTTGAAAAGTATGGCCTTGGTGGCAAGTTTAAAAAATTCACCATAACACCATTACTAACATTTATAGACCCAGTAATTTGCAGGATTAAATATAAATTTCTTAAGCGTTAGAAGATATTTTAAGATTCTTTTTTTCTACATTTATTTCCCCCCGACCGTTTCTTTTCTGTAATTTTCTTTCAAAATTAATTTCTAATGAAAACAAAAACTTCTCGCTCCCGTCGTGACCTATTTTTCTCCCCTCTCTCTCTCTCTGGACTGTGCAGAGATAACAGCATCGAATACATGACTTGACTCATGTATACTAAGCAATAGGATTCACGTGCGTTGTCATAGGGTGTTTTCATTTTTTCTTTTTTTTTCTTTTATTGCTTTAGGTTGTTGCAATCTCAAATGAATAAAATAATTAGAGTTAGAAAAAAATTCTTTTAAATTACGTTTGCAATGGGCAGATTGATTTAAAATGTACTTACAATTTCTATTTGATTAAAGTACTTCAGACGACTTTTTAAAATTTCAAGCCGAGGGCGGGGGGGAGACGCAGTAAAGATTTGTTTTGGGTCAGGACCAGATTTTTTCCAAACCTGACCCAGGGCGGGCGGACACTAATTTTTTTTCGTTGCAGATCGGGTTTACTTTAAATGCTTTGGGTTTGGTTTTAACTGTTTCCGGACTGGATTTTTCAGAAAGTTTTGAATTGAATCACGAAAAAATGCAATTTTCTTCAGAAAGCTGCGGAAAAGCCCTGATTTTCGTCAAAACACCATGGGAAAGACACGATTTTCGTCAAAACACCATGGGAAAGACACGATTTTCGTAAAAGCACTACTGAAAAAAAAATAATAATAATTCGTCAAAGAGTCACGGAAAAGATGCGAAATCTTTAAAAACTTCATGACCAAACGGACATGCAAGGAAATTCGTTGTTTATTTCCGCAATCCTTTGACAAAATTAGTGACTTACTGTAATCGCTCTTTGAAATTTTTTTCTTTCAAATCATTTGAAGATTTTGCGATTTTGATGAATTTTGCGTCATTTTTTACCCCAGATGTTTCCATGACTTTTTCGAAAAAATGTAAATTCCCTAACTTTTCCTATATATTTAAAACATCCCCTGACTTTCCATGACCACTTCTAAATTCCCCACTTTCCAGATTTTCCATGATGCTGGAAACCTTGTAAATATAGTACAATCCCAGTTCACCTTGATACTGCACTGAAAATAATCCAGCTGAAGGCACGGAATGTACCTTTTTAAAATTCTCCTTTCCAAAAGTGCCCTTTTTCTTGACAAAAAAGTGCCCTTTTCAGTAAATGCGCCCTGCCTCTTTTCAAAAGAAATGTGAACACTATGCAAAAGTGTTGTATAAATAGAACAAATATTCTATTCCAAAAAGAACCTAATGGAAACTTTTTTTTTTCTTTTAAGACACTTTAAAGAACTTCATTTACATGACTTTCAGATGCTTATAATAAAAGCTTGCCTTTGAGTTGATGGCTATTCTGCACAGCAATTCAGAAACAAGCTACAAAGATTTGAGAAGACAAAATGTCTGATTATTAAATTTTACAGAGACCCCCTCCTCCATATGCTTCGAATACTTACTTTGCATCAATTCAGATAATGTCCAAAATTCCTTTAAAAAAAGGTGGAATTCCTCCTTTAGGAGGAACTCATGCCTGACAGTTGTCATATTAAAGGCAGTGGCAGAAGTATTTATATGCGTATAATTATATGATATGATATAGCATATATATACATAGATAGATAAACAGTAAAATCTCTGAATAACCTTGGGAGCACGGAATTTGTCTGCTATTGAGGTCAGAATGTACAGATATATAGTAGGGTGGTTCAAAAAAAATTTTTTTGAGGTAAAGATCAAGACACCCCCTACTTTTTTTACATTTATCCATAGTATCTCACTCCTAAAATTGTAGCTGTTTACACCTACAGGAAGATAGTGCTCAATGACCCTTCATTTTGACACTTTTCGGTAATTTTACACAATTTTATAGTTTTATAGATTGAGGATAATATGTGTTTAAAATACATAATTTTTAAACAAAAGCTGATCGTTTTAAGCTTTTATAATTCCTAATAAATAATAAAAAGTTTAGTTGAATTATTTAGCAACAGTTTTTCTATCTAATGCATCTGGCAACATTGCAATACTTCTGACACAAGAAGCCGCCATTTTGTAAGCAAGGGCCTTTTTTTATATTGCCCATGCTGATGCTTTGATTCTAATAAAAATAATAGAAGATTGTGATTTCCTTATAAATCAACGGGATAGACGTAAAATGTATTTGGGTAATGAAGATAGAGAATTTATTTAAAAAAAGCAAGAGAGAATTCTTAACAGAAAAAAAAGGAAGAATGACGAAAAGAAGAAGTCATAGGTGTTGAAACTTCATCAACAGCTGTTTATGTTTATTTGATGGCTGATTCAGAAAACTCAGAATCCCCTTCCCAATCAGATGTTGTTGTTGATGATGATATTTTTCTGAATATAAAGAAAAACCTTATTGACAATCTTGAAAAGAAAGAAGATTTGTCTAAATACACCTGTTCACATCTCATGTTAGTGGTGCTTTAGATCATAACAAGACATCTGATCGTGAAGATCTGCATTTGATTGTTCTAATTGTACCAGCTCTGGGGCATGATCTTCGTGCACTTCCTCTTTCAAGAAGCACCATACAACAATTAAGAAAAAAAGCTAGAAAATATGATATGTTGAGTCAGAAATTCATAATTTCAAACCAGATTGTCCTCTAGTCCTCCATTGGAACAGCAAACTTTTATCTGAATGTCTTGGATTAGGAAAGATTTTTTCACTTGTTAGTGCTTGTTTCGGGAGCTGGTATTGAAAAGCTCCTTGGAAGTTCAGTGATGGTGAAACAGCAGAAAATATAATGAATTCTATTTTTAACCTATTATACGAGTTGTGTGTAGAGAAAATCATTCATGGTTTATGTTTTGACACTACGGGTGTAAACACTGGTTATGTAAAAAGAGTATGCATTTGTTTGGGAAAAAAATTGGCCGTGAACTATTGTGGTTAGCCTGCCGACACCATGTGATAGAATTAATCTTGGCAAAGGCTTTTAGCTTGTGCCTTGGACCATCCAGTTTCACAGAAATTCCACTCAACAGATTTTAAAATGTTTGGCAAGGAATTGATCAGACGAATTTTCGGGTACAGAATTGGAAAAAGAAATGCACTAGATTTTAAAGATTCAACCATTGCCTGTCTTTTATCTGTAGGTAAATCTGTGGTCATTAGAGATGATCGAGTTGACACTTGCTATTTTGAGAAATCCACCATAGAAAAACCATTGGAGAACACCAGGTGCTATTCATCATGCTCGTTGGATGGCTAAATTCCTGTGCGGTTTCAAAATCTTCAAAATTCGAGATTATCCAGAACTTTTCCATCTAACTAAGAGGGACGAAATGCAGTTCTCCATGATTTGCGCAGTTCAGTATTCTTCTATACAGCAAAGCATGGATAGAATTTCCACTTGCAGCTGAAGCTCCTGTAGTTGACTTGCAATTATGGAAACACCTGAGAAAATATGAGACTATTGATTCTGAGATTGGACTAGGAGAAAAGAAAGTCCTAGAAAATCCCATGTGGTACCTTTCAGACGAATTGGTTGGTCTTGCCCTATTTTCAGACACAGTACCAACAAAACAGAAAGCAAAAATTATTGCAGGAATGAACAATCCAAAATGTAAGAGGACAATCAAATTTATTGAAAGATGATGCAGTTGCCTTGGAGATTTTCCAACAAAAAGAACTGTTGAGCTCTTTTCTCGTTTGAATATTTATGACTTTTCTATAACTTTCGCCTTAAGAATCGAAGAACAATATCAATTATGAAAATGGTAGAAACTACGTAAAAGGACTAAGAGTGGTAACGATACTGCTAAGAGAGGTGTTCAGCTGCCTCAAGAATTCAACAAACTTTTAACAAATGATGGGGATGATACGCAGTTTCTTATGCAAGACGTTGAAGTAAATAGGACTTTCCCTGCCGACAACAACAAAAAAGTCAGTTGTTAATATTGCTTCAAAAAAATATATATAAAAATCTGACATTGTTAACTATTTTGTTAGCCTTTACTAATATTGTAAATATATAAATAAAAGATATTTAAATAATCTGGTTTTTACCTCAAATTTTAGAAAATTCAATTACAAATGCCTAAACATCTCCAAAAGTCAAAAGTTGACAGTCATTGAGCATAGTCTTTTATTTGGAGTAGGACATTGAAACTTTGCCAGAATATTAGTATGGGCTATGTAAAAAAATGAGGGGGTGTCCTGGTCTGTACGAGGGTCTTTTTCAACTGTTAACAGGACACTGTAGACTTAAAGGACACCTTAGTACCATGAAGGTGGTTAATGACCCTCTTTGTAGGGGTTGTAAGTATGAAGAGGAGACTGCCTTACACGCAGTGGTGTAGTCGTAAAACAAACAGAAGGTATATGTTCTAAGCAGAGGGTATACGCTCAAGCCAGAGGGTATACCCTAGTGTATATATACTATAGCTTTCTTGAGAAACAGAGGGTATACGGTGTTCCTTAAAAAAATCCAGAGGGTATACGGCGTATACCTCCGTATACCCTCCACTACATCCCTGCTTACATGTGCTCTGTAACTGTGAGGCATATGCTGCTCACCGTTTTGAACACATGGGTCGACATCTGATTGAGCTATGGGAAATTCAGGATATTCCTATCAAATGCCTGCTGAATTTTATGTCAGCTACTGGTCTATTTAAGGACTAAGTGAGGATGTTTTTCTTCTTTCATTTTTGGGGGATAGCACAATAGACCCTTGGTCGCGGTGCTTTGGCTCAGGCCACCCCCCCAGTAATACAGTAATGGGCTGATGTAAAAAAATGAGGGGGTGTCCTGGTCTGTACGAGGGTCTTTTTCAAAATAAGGTACATTTTCAGCAATTTTTTTTTTTTAATTTTAAAGTGCAACTTTTTCCACAAATTATTTTACTACGGTTAATAAAAGATAATTGTAACTCAAATAATGCAGTGGCTGAGCTTAATTGACTCATTAACACAAATACATTAATTACTTAAAAGTTAGTATTAGTTAGACCAATGACATGCGTTAGGCCAGTGACATTTTGCATTAGACTGTTGACATTTTTGTTTTAACCTAAAGACATTCTTTATTAAAGTTGTGAATAGTCATAACATTATTATTATAACTTTTAAAATACATTTTTTACACGAAATCATTTTATTGTTTAACATTGTGTCACTGGCATAACAGAATTTGTCACTAGTTTAACAAATATATTGTTAGGCCAGTGACTGTTAGATCAGTGACATTTCATAAGAAATACATTTTTATTCCTCTTTTAAAAATATTAATATTATGATTTAGGGTGTTAAACAAAAGTGTTTTTACTGTATTATTATAATCTTTTTATTAAATTGATTTAACTGTTATCTGTTTAATAGAATATTTGTTAGACCAGTGACACATAATAAAAGAACTTAGCTGATTTAGGAATATTATTTCCCCTTTTTAAACAGTAGACCACATGGAGGCAGCTAGTTTTTCCACCATTTTGTTTACAAACAGTGCTGCTAACATAAAAAAGCAAATTACTTCAATTTTTATCATCAGAATAGTGTTTAAAACTGAAAAATATTAGTTGTTAGACCAGTGACACAAAACATGTAAGACAGTCTTATTTCATAAAATTACTCCATATTAAAATAAATTTTCAGACATATTGCTATAAGTACCCAAAACTTATATTATTTTCAAAATAACATTGCCCAAATCAATGGAAATAGTGATTATTGATTAGAAATTATAACATCTTAAAAATCAAAGTTTGGATTTGAGACAAGTATGGTTCCCATTAAAAAGTCAATCATTTATTTTTATTTTTTAGCCAATTTAATTTATTTTTATATAAATTACTTGATTTAATACTTGGATTATTAAAAAAAGAAATAAAGAACAATTAAGGTTTGAAATTTTTACCTATTTCAAATACTATAGATTTTAAAACAGTAAGACACCAAATTGTACTTATTTTGAAAATGACCCACGTGAGAAAGTTTATTTTTTTCCATAGGTTTGGGAACCACCCTAATATATAGGTGTTGGAGATAAAAAAAAAAAAAAAAAACACTAAATAACCATTTTGAGCATGATTGGCATTTGAAAATGATACTAAACAAAATTGGGGATCGACAACCATTTTCAGTGATCTATCTACCTGGCCCAGATAATATGTCAGTACCTTTAGTTTTTTACTGAAATAAAAGAATATCAGAAATTTTGCTAGTACTTTCTTTGCATAAGATCAGCAATTCAAATTAATTTCCTTAATTTAATATAAAAAAAGTTAATTTAATGTAAAAAAAGCATTAAGTAGCTTCATTAAAAAAAAAAAAAAAAAAAGAAAAATTACATAAAATTTTGTTGTAATATTTGGAAACACTGAAATATCAGTTTTACATTTCAAATTAAAAAAGGTGTTTTTAAAAAGTTCTTTAACCAATGAAAAAACTTCAAAATTACCTCGGTAGAATGAAATTTTTGATGTGGATAAAATTAGATATTTTGACCTAAAAAAAAAAAAAAAAAAAGTTTTGTTAATAAAAAAAAAGTAAACGTAAAATAGAGGTATATTATAGATAGAAACTTATTTTTCAAAAGACAACAATTGCAGAAATTGTACAATTGACAAAAAACATTAAGCAAATCTAAAATTCAACACCCTTATTTGACAATTTGAAAAATCACTGAAATTTATTCAACATACTTTAAGTGAATTATCAGTGATGAATTTGTGACATAGGCTGGGGGATTTTTATCCCCTGGAGTGTCAGATTTAAGCTTTTAAGAATACTAATGGTGAAAAAGTGCAGATTTCACTCCAGGACAGCAGAAATCTCTTCACAGGGGAAAAAAATTAATTATATGTTTATATAACATAATATGCAAGCTCAGGATGTTAATAAATTTCTAACAAGAAAAAGTTTTATTTAAAAGTTATAAAATTAAAATTTTCAACAATTTAAAAGAGATTAAAATAAGATCGGGCAGTATCCTGATTTCGAATATTTAGGCCTAAGTACAGATTATCCTTAAAGCTATACCAATATTAGAAAAGATTACAGTAAAAATTAATGAAATATTTATATACAATACCTTTAACAACAAAAACAATGAATATTTCTAACGAAAGCTATAAACTATAATGATATTTAGAGAGAAATCTTGAGAGACGAAACAAAATGACAAATACATTGCACCATTTCACCAAAAAGATTCCTGAGTATTCGATTGAGCACAGGATTTACTTGGATAAAGCGCATGCGCCGTTTTAAAAAAATCAATTACAAACTGATTTTGTAGTTTTGTTTTTGCGGTGCGCAAACCAGACAGATGAAAGAGTCCGCTACATTATAGGAATACAGGTTTACCCGGTAGGTTAGTTACCTCGAGAAGTTGCCATAATCTATATGACAACTGGGCTGCAGCAGTAAGGTAGTAGGGTTGATAGATACTGTTAGGAATCGCTATTTTGGCGCAAACGTATTTTGTTTATGTAAAATTAGTAAATTCGTTTTGTTCCAAATCGACTGTTTTATTCGAATTCGACCAGATAAAACCAAGATATGTTTTTATTTACATTTCCATATTGCGTTTGTTATTAAATCTCATTTCACATTTATTAAATGAATTTAAAACTGATATCGCTTAGAAGAAAAATCAATATTTGATCACATACATATATATTAATTATACTTAATTTATGTATTATGTATATATTTTTAGCTATTTGAATTATTTATGATAAAGGTTTCTCCATTCTCATATTAGAATGTGACACAATTTAAAAGCAGTAAAAACTCGTATCAAATGATAATATATATATTTTTTCTTTAATTTAAAAAGTTGCTTTTTTATGGAACTGCTTGTATAAAATAGAAATTGTAGTTGGGAAATGTGGGGGCATAGTGAAGTACTTAAAGACAATTGCAATTTTCCGAAATTTTATATGAAATTTTACACTACACAATTTATAATAATTGACTTTTTTTTTTTTTTTCGAATTTTTATTCTTGAGTTTCTGTGATGTATTATTAAAGATGTAACATAATAGTAAAAAATTATCACTTTACCCCCCCCCCCCTCCCCCAATATAGGGCAAAGTGAAATATAAACAAGTTCGCTTTTTTACATGATTTTTTGCAGTTCTGTGATAATTATGCTGATCCACATAAGAAACAAATCTGTCCATGTCTGAGTTCTTCCATTTTACACACCTTTCCTGTATCTCTGTATAGTATAAAAGACTTATATCATCAGTTATAGGCCACACATAAACATCTTTTTTTGTCTGTGTGGTCGCATGAACTTAACTAAACCAAAAAAAATATGATGCATTTTGTGAGGTAACTAAATCATTTTACTAACAAACTGCTTCTTAGTTACATGGACCTTAATCTGAGTGTGACTCAAGAGAAAATCCCCCATTCTTTATTTCACTCAGTTCCACCTTTTCTGGAACAAGCTTTGGCAAGAATATGCACATGACTGGCTCTAGTTCATTCAATGAGTTCTAAATTGCTAGTATGTGTCTTATGCACATCAATTATAAGTAAAACTGGTAGTTATTTCGTTGGCTTACTATGTTCCACTAAATGATTAATCATTTTTTTTAAATTTTTTTTTCAGAGAAGCACAGTGAGAAAAATTATTTTTAAGAACAAATATTGTCTTCATATCCTGATAATATTTTAATAAATTGTCCAAATGAATGCTTTAAATATAACTCATTCTGCTTTATATGTGTTTAAGTTAGACATATCAATTTATGTATGGGAGACTAGGGTGGGATGGGACCAGTGGTGTAGTCGCGGGGGGACGGCGTCCCCCACTTTTTTATTTTATTTCAAGCGTCCCCTTACTTCTTATTTTCAAGGGGGACGCTAAGGATGCGAAGGGACGGAGACTTTCTTGATTTATAAAATGTTTAAAAAAAAAATATTGATAAATTAACAATTTTATGAAGTAAAGAATTGATTTTTTTAAACTATTTTAGTTTTCTTTAACAAGGGGCATTCAAAAAACAAGTTGAAAGGAATTGGTGAGAAAGGGATGTTTACTTGCTCTTATCCACCATAATTATCAGTAGTGAAATACCGCGCTAACGTTAGTTCCTTCGGAGGCATACATTATTTTTACAGGGAATTCGCTAATCGAAAACTATTAATACCCTCTTGTGCCTAACAGAAAAACCACACAAGCTCTCCGAAAACGATCTTTATACACCGCAGTCTCAGTTTAAAAAATATCCAAATGTTTCAGTTTTGAAAACCTGGTCATGTTTTTCTCACATGACAATTAACAACAGCATGTTTCCATTAGTCAGTAAAAAGGGTCTTTAAAGACATTCAAGGTAATTGACATAGCTGTCACATACTGTTGGTTAGTAGGGGTCCTCAGATGGCTGGTATGGTGTCGGCAGTCAAATACCGAATAAATCACCAAAAAGGACATCAATGCAGACCAGCAACTCCATATACTGTGGAGTGCGAGAATCCCCCATAACCATTATCCCCCCTTCTCCCATCTCCATTTATCATTCACATTGATAATTATTTCTTGATTAGATACAAGGATTACCTCTTTAGACAGAAAAAAACTACAAGAATTGGACTACCTTAAATTCTAGCCAGTATCGAGTACCTCTGAGTTAACTCTTTTTTTCTAGTCATAAGTATTTTGTATCATAATTTCAGATACTTATGGAAAAAACAATGAAACGATATAGGCAGCCAGAATTGGAAAGCTTTATAATTTCTTCCAAACGTTCTCGGACAGAAACAGATGCAATTGAAAATCAAAAATCCGATCCAAGAGAATTGTAAGTATCTTTTGAGTTTTGATCGATAATATTTTGAATTGTATGCTACGTTATAACAGGAATTTTTGATAAGGGTTATATTTTTTCCAAATATCAATATGTTTTTACCTGACTGCCAAGAAGGGTTATGTCTTTCACACGTATCTGGGTATGTGAATTTCTTTATACCCTCGAAATATTCCAACGGCTGGAAGGATTTTAATGAATGAAGTGTCTATCGATTCGTCTTAACCGTCCGATGGTTATCGGCGAGGTTTTATTTTTATAAATTCAAAATGGCGGTAGAGACGAAAAAAATGTTTTACGCACCCTATTGAGTGGCATATCATTGAATAGGTCTTTAAAAATGAAGAGGATGTTTCGTTGACTATTTTACAATCAGAAGTTCCGTTTAAATATTACACAACCTGAACGTTGTGTAGGTAGGATCTCTAGCTTTACTTTAACTCTAATCTTCATAGACATCTATAGGTCTCATAAAAACAGTGTTTATAGATAGGAACTAACAATTAAACACAACTTAAAAGTCATGAATACAAGTAAATAAAAAATATAGGTAAGTAATATAAAAAAAATAGTTTCACATTGATGAGAAGTAATTAATTAGTTCGCTTTTTACGCTGTCGGGTTTTTTGATTTTTTAAATTTAGTGTTATATAACTATGTCTGTTGTTGAACGGGATGGAAAGGAAAAGGTGAAAAAGAAACATGGGCGCAAGCAATGGTAGTTGAACAGAATTGCCCCTTTTTGAATTTTCTTTCTCGCTCGAAATTTTCAAAAAATAATAAATTTTGTTATTCTCAGAGGATTTAAAGTAATTCAACAGTAAAAGAAAGGATAACCAAGAATTATTCATCAGGGAGAGGGTCTATCTCCCTGAAGCCCCGTAAAAGACTATTTTTAGTTCTGTTTTTCTTTTACGTTTGTGTATTTTATTTCTAAACACACGATTAAAATACATCGGGTGTTAAGAAAAAAAAATCAGTCTGTTTCACTAGTTTATTTTGTAGAAAAACTAATAGAAATTTAATTTTGGGTTTTTAATATACATCTTATTTGTTTATTTCTAAATTATATTTTTTAATAAAATACAGATTTTATTGAAATTACTGCAATATTGTTTAAGAATGCCTGCAATCTCTATAAAATTCACAGCAGCATAAAAAGTACAAGATTAAAATAAAACATTTTAATTTTTGATTGCCACACTATCTATATATATTATCGTTATTTACTATTTACAATAGAGATTCTTTAAAGAAAATTAAGTATGTAGCACTTGTAGTTCGTTTACAGGTATACATAGCACTATTCCATTAAATTATGCACTACGGAAAGAAAATTCTTTACATTGTATTTTAATGATGTTACACTACTTCAAACATAATGAAATTGATATAAATGTAATGCATAACTATATGATTAATATAGAATACGAATTGTGTAGCTTCTATCGTTTATTTACAGGGATACTCAAAGAAATTACATTTCATTACTTTCGGTATATAGTAATTGTTTGAAAGGCGTTTTGTGAAATTGATATACATTATTGAGGAGGGAGTTAACGTCATCCACAGAAAACATAGAGAATGTATATCAATTTTCTTTAATAGTGTATGAGCAATACTGCATGATGTGCGTTTTCAATCTTAAATAATTTTTATTACATTATGAAAAATGAATTCTATAAAGCATATGTAGTGCAACAATTCGAATTATTTAATTTGTGTGTGCGGGATTCGAAGAAAATGCATTTTTAAGAGTGTTATGTATTTCTTAGCGCAACTAATTTTTACTGTGCGAATATAGTACAAATAAATTCAGATATAGGACTGCACTTCACAAAAGATATGGATACAAAATTATTGTCGTCAATAAACGGTAATTGCCAGAAAAACTTTTTTTGGTTGTTTTATGCGTTTTCCGCTTTAATTAGACTTTTAGGTTTCTGGGTGGTATGTATAAAATACAAAGATTATACACTAAAGAATTGCATGTTAAGGCTGTTGTCAAATCCAAAAGGGCAACTTCCTGACATATGTTTTACTTTATTTTTGTTCGAATATGCATGAAACTAGCTGGTGTTGTTGTTCAGAAACTATGTCATCAAGCTGTTTTTTCCATTTTTTTTTTTACAAACGCAATAGATTTTTTTAGAAAATAGTGTCAAAATGGACGTTTTGAACGGAATTTCCGCGCGAAAGTAGAAAAATCACTCAAGAGCGGGCGAAAAATGGGTTTGTCATGTGATCGAAATCGCTTATAACTCAATGGGTAATTTTATTGATAAAAAAATGGAAAAAACAGTTCAATTCCATTCCAAATCGCTTCCATGGCCAGGGTTTCCAATTTTATACCTTTCTGTTAAAAAATGAATTTGTAAATGTGTCAGAACGTTTTGCGCTTGTTGAGCAGAGCAGTTAAGAACAGCCTTAAGGGATTACTTTACTCACGCGAAAACACCCGTTTTTTAATGTTAATCCTATGAGAGAATTTTTTTTAAATATCTTGTTTTACTTTGTGTTTTTAAATTATTATTTTTATCATTAAATAGATGAGGCCGATATCTACGTATTTTTTCGATTTTGTTTGCACTTTTTTTTTTCAAGTTTGATAATTTCGCTTTCGGAACCGGTTTCGAAAGTCAACGTATCCTCATAAATAATTTTTAAAAAAGTAAAAAAGACTGCGAACAAAATCGAAAAAGTAAAAAACGGGCATTGTAGAGATCGGCTTCATCTATTTAAGGAAAAAAATAATAATTTAAAAACACAAAGTAAAACAAGATATTTAAAAAAAATTCTCACATAGGTTTAGCATTAGCAAGCGGATTCAGTTCCTGTGAGTGAAATAGTCCCTTAATGTCTGTAGACAGTAATTACTGGAAAAGGCTTTAACTTTCTTAAGTATTTTCTAAGATATTTATTTACATATCACTGTTTTTGGTATGAAAAAAAATAATTATAATAGAATGTTCTTGATAGCATTAGAAAATGTTTAATCTATGTATGACGCATGATTTTTCATTATAGTTAAAGTTGTATTTGGAGTAAAAGAAAAAAAAATAGTTGTAACATAAATTACGTTTAATGAATTTATTTTTCATTTTGAATAAATGCGTACAAAAAAAATTAATTATTTATATAAACAATATGTACTTTTTTTTAAATTTTTAAAGAAAATCTTATCTATAATACGATATTTAAAATTAAAATTGAAGTAACATGTGTTATTAGTGCTTTCTAGGAGGCGCAATACTTATTCATTTTACTAAATGGAAATGTAGTAACAGCTGTTGCATTTTTTTATGACAAATGCCGAATTAAATTGCACAAAGTTAAAAAATAAATATTTTAATTAATCAGAACATATTTATAAAACTATTGAAACTAGGGATGCACCGAATATTCGGTATCTATTCGATATTCTGCCATACTACCGAATATTCGGTTAGGCCGAATATCAAACTATTTGGCCAAACCGAATTCTTAAAAAACCTCTTAAAAATATTTTTTAAAGCCTTACACACCTTCTACTTTTAACTGTCAATTAATAAAGATATTCAGAAAAATTAGATAGAATCATCTTTAAATAAAAGAGAATGCTTTTATATTATTTATTTGCTGTTTTAAAAGTTTCACTTAAGAAAATTAACCATTAATGGCAACCTTCATAGGAATTAATTATGTGCAATACAGTGTTGAATTCAGACACTTTTCTCTGGGAGGGATTTCTGTGGCTCCGGGGGGGGGGGGGATTTCTCACGGCCTCCCCCTGAATTCAATACTGTATACAAATGCGAGTTCCTGAGCATTGTCTAGTAAATAATCATTTTCTTGCTTTTTCGAAAACAGGATAACAAAATGGAAAAAACTTTCAGGGGTAATAATAGGCACCAAAATAGGCAATTTTTTGACCAGCTAATCAGGACCGCAAATTTTAAAGATATTTAAAAAGTGCAGTAATTTAGTTCACTGACACGACCGAAAATCACTTTTGTTCTTTCTTTTGTTCAAACATGAAAAACATTTTTTTCTTTTTTTAATTCTACAGTAAGCTATTCAACAAATAAAGGAACTTTAATTAAATTAATTTTAATTAAATTTAAATTTTTCATTTAAATTTCCATGCTGTTGAAAATGAAAAGCAAGATTCAAAATCAAGTATCTGCCTATGGGTGATATACGCCCTAACGTTCAAAACTACGAGCGTCCCCCCACTTTTTTTTCCAGGACTACACCACTGGATGGGACACCTGCAATAATTCTTAAAATAAGCTTTATTTTTAATTTATGACTCTTCCACTAGATGGAATAATCATTGCATTATACTTGTTGCTATAAATCTTTTTAGTTGCAGGCAACCTATGAGTTTTTGACTTAAAAAGACTATGTTACAATATTAAAAGCAAGTAACTACCCAGGTTTTTAATGTAAATTTTCAATCTCATTCTTTGTTGCTAACTTAATTGTTTTTAATATTTTGTAAATTCAACAATATGCCATTTGTAAATAAACAGTTAAGTAAAATCTAAAAGCTGAAAATTGATGCAAGAGATGTCTGATTCCAATTCTGGGTCTGAAACCTATAATAATGTTATAGAGAAAGAAGCAGGTGATACATCTAGCGCAGTGGTTCCCAACCTTTTTTTGGCCGCACCCCACCTAAGCATCTGTAAAATCATGATGTCCCCCCTTCACTTCTCTATCATATAAATCTTAATTTTATATCAAAAATAAACTTCTGTTTTCCTGGAAGAATTTGAAAATAGCATTAACACTGATAAGTGATTTCATATTCTTTAATTTATCGAAATCATATTTTTTATTGCAAGTATGTTTTTATCATAACTCTATTATTCAATGAGTTCATGGATCTTCTTCTTTACATCTTCAAAAGTTTTATTTATTTTTTCATCTTACCTCAAATTTAAAAGTGATAAATAGTCTACATTTTAATCTTCGTAAAATTTCTTGAAATCTCTCTCACATTTTGTATTACATCTGATAGAATTGGTACATTTTATAATGGATTTTAGTACTTCATTACGAAAAAGTGATATTTGTTTATTACCAAGACTGTCTGGATAACATAATTCACAAGTAACATTTCAGGATTCGCGCTTTTATGCCATTTTAAGTAACTATTTTTCTTTCTCCTCATAACATGCTTCTTTGATAGCGGCATGCTTCTTTGATAGCGGGCTTTCTTTTTTCCATTATTATTATTTGGACACCATGTTTTCTCCGATTTTAAATTTTAAAATGGATATGTCATGAATCATGTTTATATATTGTGTATGTGGTTTGCAGAAGAACCATAAGAAGCTTACTTTCTAATTTCATAAAAGTAGTAGCTCATTTAGCTAATTCAAAACATTTTTTAGGTTGGTTGATTTTTGACGGCCAATTATCAACACGAGGGATATAGACCCTAAAGGGGGGAGGAGTGCCCTTCGTGGGGTCTTTCTAAGGGTACCTAACCCGTATTTACACTTGGAAATAGGTCCGAAGAAAACCACGAAAACTCCGAACGATTAGGCCGACGGGCGCAATTGGGATCGAACCCAGCACCTCCCGTCTACCAGCTTCGAGAGCAGAACCTCTCGGCCACTGGTGGGGCTATTTTTTAGGTTAAACATGTCCAAATAGTCAATTTTAGATATATCCTACAAAATTTCATATGTGGAAGTTCCTTCACGGAGTATATTGTATTATGAATAGATGTAAAAGTTAAAAAAATCATAATATAAAAAGAGGTGTGTTTTACTAAAATAATATTACAACCACAAAAATTTAAGTGTCCTTTTTAATAGATAAAAGTGTGTAAAAAAAAAATATATGTAATATATATTTATATATATATAACATATATATATATAATATATGTAAAAAAAATCTCATAACTATTCCGGTGTCAGTGTATTTTGAAGTTTCAAAAATTAATTTTTATACAGTTATTTTCAAATTTTTTCATCTATTATTTCTATTTTTAGACTAGGGCCTCTCATTAGGAAAAAAAAATGACAGAAATTTTGTTAATAAGAAATTTGAAATTGCCCCCCTGAAAAGTCATATTGCCCCCTGTGGGGCATACGCCCCACGTTGGGAACCATTGATCTAGCGGTTCTGAATTTATTGTCCCAGATGATCATGCAGTTTCATCATCTAGCTCAAGTGAAAGTGAAAATGTAATAGCTCATGCAATTTCCAGTTATGATGTATCTAAGAACGCCAAAGCAGGATGTAGTGGAGGCTAAAAAAAAAAAAAAAAAAAAAAAAAAAAAAGTGAGAAAAAACAATCAAACAACTAATTGTGAAGAAATTGCTAGAGATGGAACCAGGGATTAATTTGCGCCGGAGCCCAGCTCTGTTTAAAAATTTTATTTATTCAAATATAGAAAAAAAAAATTCCTCCTTCAAAATTACGTATTCTATTCTATTTCAAATCATGTTAATGCTATTTTGATCAGAATGAAAATGAAGGGAAAACAGAAATCCTATTTTTCTATTCTAATAATATTTGCAAATTTATGTCAGCGCGCATTGATACAACGCCACTCAAGAGACTGAACAATGAATTTGCTTTCAGTTCGATTTTCTTTTGTGACAGTAGGATAATTTTATTTTTATTTTTTTTAATTTACTATCTAATTTGAAAAGAATATATTCTGTTATTAGGTAGCAAGATTTTGTTTGTTCGATGTTTTTTTGTCTTCTATTGCGCACGAGAATAAAAATCACGTTAGTGATTTTTCTATTTATTTTGTATCATGAACGCTGCCCTTGCTAAAGCTCTGCTCTGCACATTTACGAAATCCTTTTCATTTCTAAGTAGAAATAATTGCCATATTCTGATAGAAAGCAACTGAGCAGTGTTTCCCCTTTTTCTATAAAAGCATCAAATCTTTCCGATAATAGTGTCAAATATCTAATTTAATCTAATTTTCAGGGGCTCATCACAAAAGATTGTTATGCGGAAGTAATCGACTACAATTTAAGATATGCACCTTTTATAGGAAATTGAAAAAAATTGTTAGATTCTTCAGAATATAAATATTAATTTCTGTAAATTTCTTTCATTTTTTCATAAAAATGTATAGCTGCGAATTATTCCTTTTTAGGTAGATTTCGTAAGAAATACTACCGATTACATTCTCCCCTATGTTGGAATTTCTGAAATTTTTTTGCAGATACATGACCCCAAGAACCCAAAACCACCCACAGTTCAAATCTTTATCTGTGTATCTATATCACTTTTTTATGGACACGATAACTTCCACAATTCTGCATAAATATCTTCCTAACTGATATATAAAATCAATGGGCAGAAAATCTTGGTCAAGTTCGTTAATGGGCAAAATTGGACCAAAGGAGTGGAAATAGGGTGGGGTTTTTGTGAAAAGGTAAAAAAAAAAAAAACCCATAGCTTCTTAGTTATAATACATATCAAATCAGTTTAAAGTTATTATTACTTCTAGGGAAAGGATTTTTATGTAAAAAAAAAATTATGTTAAAATTTTTATGTTAAAAAAAATTATGTATCACAAATTTTTGATAAAATTAAAAATGGGCTCAAGGGGCGAAAAAAACAGGATTTTATTTAGAAAAAAAATCATAACTTCATCAATTCTTAAGATATCAAATTCACTTTAACTTATTATAAATCTTCTTAATACTATCTACAACTTTTATGTTGACAAGTTTTTGATAGGGCCAATTTTTACAGCAAAAAAAAATAAATAAATAAATAAGAAAAAAATGGGGGAGTTGAAGAAGAAAAAGTATCTGCTAAAAAGATTGTGATGACTAATTATATCAGCTATCATTACATCATTAATTGGATCATTTCTTACCACTATTTTAAAATAGTAATTTCAGCTAATATCTTAAATTCTTGGTTAAGACCGACACCGCCTGACGAATGCATCTACGGATAGTTTGTTTAAAGGTTTTGCTTTCAGATACACCTTTGTTAAAAATAGAGTGTGCTACCTGTTGGTGGAATGTGGAACTAACAGACTGCGATTTCATTTTAAGTAGGCAATCTAAACAAGAAACTGTTTGAAACTTTAAGATAGTTTATAACACGTAAGAAAAGTTTTTAAAAGAATGGCACGTGAAATTTCAGGTAAGGGGGGGGGGGGGGAGGATGCTAGAATTTTTTTTTTAAAACCATAGCGTTTCTTACCGTTTAGGTGCGGGTTTTTTTATGGAGTCCTGAGATAAATGCTACTTATTAAATATAAAAATGTCAAAAGTTTAGCTACCACTATTTTAGAATAGTAATTTCAGCAAATATCTTAAACTCTTGCTTAAGACCGCAAGCCCCTCGAGTAACATGTCTACTGATAAGTTGTTTAACAGAGTTTAGTTCAGGTACAGTTTTGTTAAGAATACAGTGGTGGTGGAATGTGGAACTAACAGAACACGATTTTGTTAAAATTAGGAAATCAAACAAGACGATCTGTTTTAAACTTTAAGATAGTTTATAAAACATGATAAAAAATAATAGCGCATCATATTTCGGGGTGGGGGGAGGGGGAGGAGGGTGAAAGAAATTAGGAATTATAACAAGGCGATCTGTTTGAAACTTTAAAATAGATCATAACACATAACAAAAATTTAAAAAATGAGGCCGCATCAAAAATAGGGGGAGGGGAAGCGTATTTTGCCCACCCGGGGAGTGCACTTTTTGAAATGTTAATGATACACGTCATGTGACATATCGTTAGAAAGGGCTGTGACCACTTATTCATGTTATGCACCACTGGTGCCCCCCCCCCCCATTTTCCTTACCGGGGAGCACTTTCCTAAACTTTGCCGACACCACTCATGTGATATATCGTTGGAAAAGCCTGTGACCACTGAATCATGTTATGGACCTCCGGTGTCCATTCCCCCCCAGGGGGCTACATTTCTAAATTTAGCCGACGCCCCTCATGTGATATATCGTACGAAAAGCCTGTGACCGCTTAATCATAATATGCAACTCCAGTGTCCATACCCCCCAATTTTCTGCCCAAGGGGAGCATTTTTCTAAATTTTGTAGACACCCTCATGTGATATATCCTTGGAAAGCCCTGGAATGTGGATTATAAGATTTTTGCAGTGCGTGCGCGCGCAGCACGCCTGCTATACTGTGCCGTAGGCAGCGGTGACTCGGTTCGAGATTTACGTATACATTACAGATTCGTTTTAAAGGAGGGGCCGCGCAGTGCGTGCGCAGCACCCCTGCTATACGGTGCCGTAGTCAGCAGGGACACGGTTCGAGGTTCGTTCGCTTCGAGATTTTACAAAAAAGGAGGGGCCCACTAGCGGGCGAAGCCAGCTAGTCTATACTATTAATGTTGGTAAACGTCTGTCTGTGTGTGTTGTTAGTTGGGACTACATTTTTCTCGGAGGGCGCATAGAGGTGTAAGAGGCGAGAGAAAAATTCGGGGAACCTGGTTTTTCATGTCGCGAAAGAATCGTGCGGTAATTACAGCACTGAGAAACAGAATCAAAATCTGTAAATACTTGCTTGGAAATTCCCAAGCTAATGTTTGTTTACATGTTTTACTTGTTTAAGCATGTATGCATAAGCTTAGCGTGACCAGAAACTTTGAATGGGGGGGGGGGGGGCACCAGGGCCGTGCGAAGTAAAAACTGTGCCCGGAATAAATTTTCAATTTTGCACAACTCCCCCCCCCCCCCCCCAAAAAAAATATATTTGTGTTCTTATTCAGAAATTATGCAATCGAAAGGCTATTTCCATTTTTTGTTAAAGTCGAAACATCTTTCAGAAAATACTGTCAAAGTTGGTGTTTTGAATCGAATTTCAAGACGCAATAGCACTGGTAAAGGGGAAAAACCTGCCGTCACGTGATAAAAATCGCTTATAGCTAGAGAAGTAATTTATTTATTTAAAAAAATGGAAAACGCTATTCGATTCAAAATCGCTTCAATAGTCAAGCCTGTAAATTTAATGTCTTTACAGTTAAAAATGAGTCAGAGTATTTCATCTTGATATAAGAATATTATAAGAAACATTTCTTCCTAAAATTATCAGGGATTACAATGAGGTTAATATTAGTTACTTTTAATAAAAAAAATTTAATCTAATAATGCTTCCTTTTTTTAAATCTCTATGATAATGGATACATTAATCCATCTTACAAAAATAAAATTGTTTTATCATCAGTATATTAGACTTGTTTTTAATAACAAGGAGTTTTTTTTTTTTTTTTTTTTTTTGAAGTTTACAACGATTTGAAAGCAAATATCACACTAGAAACCCTTTTCTTAAAACATAATCATGGTACAGTAGATTCCCGATTATCCGAAATCTATGTATATTTATCGAGTCTATGAAATAGAATAAAGTTACAATCAAACTGAAATATTGCATTTCGTCTTATGATTTTGTTTAGAATAAGGTTTTTTTTCTAAAAAATTCAGACTTTTTTTTTATAAAATAACATCAAAGTTGGTCTTGTGATTTCCGAATTCGAAGGCTGACAATTATAAGACGGATCCATTTAGTAATCCGCTTTAACCCTTACTGGCGCGCAGTAATGCTGTTTATAAACTGGTGAAATAATGGACTGACACCGGAATTTATAAATGAATTTATTAGAAAATACGAGCTTGCTTATTTTTACGTATATTACAATAGGAAAATTTTAATTAAATATTCTTGGTGCCGTTTGTCAGTTTTGGAATTAAAATTATGTGTCCTTTTTTAAAGACACCGCCCTCGAAAAGGTTAAATCAAGCTGCTTCGAATTAGGAAAAGAGAGAACGCTACTCGAAATGGAAATGAGTTTATGAATGTCCATCCCTGCCCCTCTACAAATATTATACTGTTAAAAAAGAAAAAAAAAAGAGGGTTACTATTTTATCTTGCATATATTTCACCCCTTAGTCTTTAGTGTCATTGGCCGGCCCTCACGCCCTTTGAGGCTGGATCTGGATATTAAAAAAAGTAACTTTAGTAAAAGGCCATAGGCGGAATTTTTCAGTTGGTGCCTACTTAGAAATGGTAAAAGGACGAGAAAAATAATTTGGGAGACTAAAGGCAGGGACAATTGCGGCTTTTACTAGCCATGGCGCGCTGGGTGAGTTTTTTTTTTTATTATTATTATTATCATCACGAGCAGTCGCCCAAGCTCTACTCCTCTAAGAATGGATTTGGTTGGTTGCAAAAAAGAATTGCACCAAAAGTAATGCAAAAAAGAATTGTACCAAACGGGGGGGGGGGGGGGGCACATGCGCCACCTCCTCCCCGACGCTACGCCTATGCATGTATGGTAAGTTCTGTACTGTGAGTTGCGATATTTTGGACAAAAACTTATGGAGACATAGAATAAGAGAATGGAGACATAGGCACAGAGCCCGTGATGGGCTCTGTGCCTATGTCTCCATTCTCTTATAAAAGCGCTGTAAACAAGATCAAGATGATTGTGAAAAATTGATCGAGATCTAGAACAAGTGATGGGTTACAGCTTCCTATCTTTTCGTTGACTGCGTTTCCTGCGTCAACGGAAGACGATGTTAATCAGTTTTTGGAATCGGAAAATGAAAAGGAATCATCCATTCGGACCTGAACAATGGTGCACCATACAATGGCGGCTCGTGAATTCTTTCGAGAAATTAAAATCGGTTCCTATAATAAATGAACTTTCAGATTACATTCTCGCAATAAAATAACCGTAAATATAGAAGCGAAAGTGAAACTACGAGCTGTCGAGCTGTCGTGTTGTTAACTACTGCAGGAGTTTATTTGTGTTAAAAGTACACACGGCCGGAAAATATAAATTAAAGCAAAAGTGCAGCAACTCAAGAGAAATGCTGACGCAATAAACTTTCGGCCAGAATCCGGAGGGGAAATTACGAGTAGACTTTTGCAGGAGAAAAATCGGTTTGGCGCGCTTCCCCTGCCCATCATCATGGGTACAAGTTCAGTCTTGTAGAGATTTTTGATTGATACTAAATTCCACTTTATATACTTAAATAATAGCAATTTTACCATCAAGAACTTTTAATCACTTTCTTTTACTGCAGGAGATCAATTTTTAGCCAAAATGCAACGCATAGAAAACTTCTAACCCACTTTCATTTGGTTATTTTAATAGTACTCGGAAAACTTTTCAGTCTTGTCTTGGATGGACTTCTTGCACCCATACCCACCATCACGTAACGGTGGGCAGAGATGTATGCCTTAAGAAAAGGTGACCAGTTCTGAGTCTACTTATATGAGAAGTCTGTGCATGACCCTATATAAGAATGGCGATATTTGATGTTCAGACTATTGCAAACCTAGGCTTTTTTTTTTCACAATCAGAATCAATGAGATTGCAGTGCCCTAAGATAGATCGTAAGTGCGCCTATCCTACGAACGAGCGTAAGATTTAAACTAACGAAGTACCATAATCCTATCCCAAATATGATACCGCATATGTCACTTCTCTCATACCTAATCTCTTTAAGATAAGTCCTTGTTAGTACGAAGTTCGTCCCCTCCCGGTTGTCCGTAATCGACCGTAATTGAGTGGGGGAGAGAACCTGGAGGCCGGAAGAGCTTTCAACTTGACGGAGGCGCCGGATCGCGACCAACGATACACAAGGCCAGTTCATGACTTTTAAAACGTCACACGAAGTGGATCATCTTTACACGGTGATTGGTAAGTCATGAACTGGTCTTGTTTTGCCGTTGGTCGTGGCTGGATATGTACGAATCCCAGCCTCCTAGATAGCGGCCGGCGAATAGTGAAGCATTGTGTACTCTGTAGAGCAAGACTCAGAAACTCTCTAGTGTCGACACGGTGCGCAGGAACGCAATGCAGGATCTCTTGCCCAGGTAGCACAAGGATATTGACCCTATTCTCCCTTTGGGTTCGAGGCTGTGATTTAACGCAACTAATGGACTATATTCCAATCTGGGTTCGAGGCTGAAAAAAGTCACGTGGTACCGGTAATTTACCCAAAGAACTTCTAACTGATAAGAAAGGAAGCTACTACTGCTTTCCCGATGAACTGTTACACTGGCTGGTGGGTCGGTCAGCTCCGTGGACTTCCGGGATCACTACGTAGCATCTACGGTTTCCTGATAGGGGGCACATTGCACGGGGGAGAAGCATCTGAGTGCTCGGAAACTGCGCACCGGGGAACCTCGGGTTTACAGTCTCAGGCCGGTCTCCTTTTGAATGGGCGCACAACCTGAGGCTAGGGTCAAACTCAGAACCGTTCCCCTCTTGAAGCTGGGAGTTTTGTTGTTCGTGATGATCAGACATTCAATGGTGCATGGTGCTCAGGTCATGTAGCATGCGAGGGGAAGCGCATGTTCCTTGATGACAGTGGTTATTCCTAGCGACTTCACGTGGTTTTGTCCATGGGACACAAATGCTAGCAGGTGCACGCGGACCATCTCGCCCAGTGTTGAATTCAGATACTTTTCTCCGGAAGGGATTTCTGCAGCTCCGGGGGGGGCACTATAGAGTTCCGGGGGAGGGGAATTGCAATTTTTGACCATTGAAAACGCAAAATCTCAAATCTTCCGGGGGATATCTCATTGCTCCGGAGGGGGACATTCCCCCCCGGAGCAATGAGATGTCCCCCCCCTGAAATCAACGCTGATCTCGCCTTACCTGCGTAGTTACGGCTCTTTAAGCATATGTCGTTGGACGAAGGCTCAACGCTTCGCGGCTATTCGCTTTGCCGGGAAAGATTGTTTTACCCTCAGTTCATTTTGTTTGCGCATGTTCGCCGAAATTTTTGTCTAAACGCTGACATTCTAGAACTATTCACGCGCCGACCAAACGCTGACATTCTACAAATCTACATTCTAGAACTAGGCGGTACTGATCTGAATAGGATACCTTTTTTCTGAGAGTGGTAACATACAAGATATAAAGTGGCCGAGAGGTTCTGTTCTCGAAGCTGGTAGACGGGAGGGGTTGGGTTCGAACCCAATCACGCCCGTCGGCCTAATCGTTCGGAGTTTTCCGTCTTTTTCTTCGAACCTTGGATTGCCTTGCGTTAATACGGGTTAGGTTCCCTTAGAAAGACCCCCACGGAAGGCACTCTCCCCCCTTTGGGCCCATATCCCTCGTGTTGATAATTGACCGTCATAAACACAAACAACCAACTACAAGATATAAAATTTGATTAGCGAAACTCGAAGTATTATGGCGATCCTGCTTTTATCGCCAAGCTAATGTTTCTTAACTTACCTCACTAGATCTATCACAAACTCGCTGCTAAGACAAAAATTTTTGCCCAAAATGAAACTATGTGTCCAAAAAATTGCATTTGACCATACATATATGGTATTCGCCTTTAATCGGGAGGTGGTGGGTTCGCAACAGGGGTAATTTTGAGCAGAAATTTTTTTCCTGAAATTCACATTAAACTTTCTGATAGCTTACAGCAGAGGGGCGAAGGAGGCGGATTACCCTCCCGACACTAAGTATGCGTTTTTCCCGCAGCCCTTTGATGAAATTCGCATTTTCCACGATCCTTTAACGAAATTCGCGTTTTTTCGCAATCTTCCGGCGAAATTTGAGGTTTTTTTCGGGATCTTTTGACGAAAGTTGCATTTTTTGCGATCTTTTGACGAAATTTTCATTTTTTTCGCGATCCTTTGACGAAATTCGTGTTTTTCCCGCGATCCTTTGACGATTTTTTCTTGAGAATATTGACGAAACTGATTTTCTTTGGTCACCATTTGCCGAAATTCGCGATCTTTTTATGTCCGAATATTCGGACTGATGACTGATTTTTTTAATTTTTGGAACCGAATGCCTTAAAATTTCAGAAAATTCGGAACAGAATCATCTCTGGTTCGCAACCAGACGCACCCGTCGGCTTAATAGTTCGGAGCTTTTCGTGGTCTTCTTCAGGCCTTGCATATCCTTGCGCAAATACAGTTTAGGTTCCTTTAGAAGGACTCCCCTTTGGGCCTATATCCCTCGGTCATCATAAATGACACACACACATGCATGTTAATTCTACAAAATACGCCATCACAATGCTTAAATTAAATGACAATTTATGCTCATCAGGAGGATTCTACAGGTATAGGTTTGTCAAATTGTGTGCATTTAAAAAAGAGATATAAGTACTGCTTTTTTCAAACAAATAATTTATTTCGACACCTACCCTCTTATATGTCCGCCACCAAAACTCACAACTCAAAAAGCATAAAAGCGAAGCACGTTCAGCAGTATACACACAACCCTAATAAGGATCTATTTACACTGCTGGCCACACAAAATGCAACACCCGGAAGGAAGTATGCAACTCATGTGAAATTTACATCATGCATTTGCGGCGATGAAATATGCAAATCATTAGCATTGCAGCGCAGACGCACATCATAGACGACCGTAGCGCCACTCGAAAGCGCTATATAAGGGGAGAACAGATTGGCGATTTGAAGTACGGTAATTGTTTTTTCGTGCGTTTTTTTTGCGTAAGCTGTTTACCTATGCCTCGTGGAAGACATCGAGCGTCTTTTGACCAAGTTTCGGAATTCGACCGAGGAAGAATAGTAGCCTATAGGGATTGCGGATTATCCTTCAGAGAAATCGGTCAACGTGTTGGACGAAACCAAGCAACTGTGATGCGGATCTGTAATCGTTGGATGCAGGAGGGAACGACGGACCGACGGGGCCAATCGCACCCATCTCATTGCACCACTGCCCGTGATGATAGGCGGATTGTGCGCATGGCAGTGATGGATCGCGCAGCCACATCACGAACCATAGCACAACAGATTCAGTCTGCTACGCATCATTCGGTGTCCGCTCGTACCATTCGACGCCGTTTGCAGCAGAGTGGAATGTCCGCAAGGCGTCCATTGCTTCGTTTACCCCTGACTGGAAACCACAGGCGTTTGCGCCGTGAATGGTGCGAGGAACGGCGGACATGGACAACGGAATGGAACGACATTGTGTTTACTGACGAATCCCGCTTCTGCCTGCAACATCACGATGGTCGGATTCGAGTTTGGAGGCACCGTGGTGAGAGGCTGCTGAACTGTTGTGTTATGCATCGCAACACTGGTCCTGCACCCGGTATCATGGTTTGGGGTGGTATCGGATTTTACTGCCGCACACCTCTAGTACGTATTGCCGGTACACTGAACAGCCAGCGCTACATCTCTGAGGTGTTGGAGCCCGTGGTCCTCCCATACATTCAGCGATTGCAGTCAGCCATATTCCAACAGGATAATGCGCGACCACACGTGGCACGCAATGTTCAAGAGTTCTTCTTTGCCCATCAGATTGAATTGCTTCCATGGCCTGCTTGTTCTCCCGATCTATCGCCAATCGAAAACGTGTGGTCCATGCTTGCGCAACGACTGGCCCGGGATACACCACCCGCTGCTACACCAGATCAACTTTGGCAATATGTGGAAGCCGCATGGACTGCTGTACCCAAGGAGACATCCAAAGCCTCTTTGATTCTATGCCGAGGCGTGTGGCCGCGGTTATAGCCAACAATGGCGGCTACTCTAACTACTGATTTTGTCATCATCCACGCGTCACAAGAGGCTGTAATTTTGATCGTTTGATCTTTGTACAGCATGTTATCTGCCAAATAAATTTCGCTGTGATATCCCTGTTCCTTCTTGGTGTTGCATTTTGTGTGGCCAGTAGTATGTCTAAAATCGAATAAATCCTGAAAAATGCAGCATAGCCGCACCACCTGTTGCACGATTTACACCAAAATCTCACTTACAACAACTTATGCCAACGTGTAACTGAATCTGAAGATTGATGAAAATCCGCGCAGTATTTCTTGAAATACAGCTAGCCAATTCTAGATGACAGGGGAATTCTGTATTCAGATGATCCACTTGACAGAGGTGAGGTGCTGCCTTCAAACCCAATTACGCTCGTCGGTCTAATCGCTCGGAGTTTTCCGTGGCTTTCTTCGAACTTTATGTAAATACGGGTTAGGTTCCCTTAGAAAGATCTCCACGAAAGGCACTCATCCTTCGTGCCTCTATCAGTCGTGTCGATAATCCATAAACGGCTGTCATAAACAATACCAACACCTATAAAACAGTGGCGATATACGCACAAGGCGGTTGCTCAGGCTAATTTTTTTGTCCAAACTATGTTAAACAATATTCCAGAACTTGACAAAACTCGCCAGAACGTGGAACGAGTTCGACATCTCAATAAATATCAACTTAGCAATATTGGCACGTGCCTACGATATTGGTGATTAGTTTTTGTCCGAAATCGTCTTGACTAATAAAATTTTATTTCCCTTAGTCACCATCATGTTATAGAGACCCTCTAACCACAGTTGGCCAAAATGTGCTATTGGCGAAGATCTATATGATATATGTCTATATGAGAGTGGGGACATATGCGCAGGACACGTGTTCAAAAAGTTTTTGTCCAAACTAATAACCCAGAATGGCAATATTTGGATGATTTCGATTAGACGAGTGACTATTAGTTTGGTGATAATGGTCTCTAAGATGTTTGGCTATTAATTTTTCGTCCAAAGTCATTTCAATCAATCAAATTTTATATCCCATATGTCGCACACGAATATAGAAGCACCCTAGGCTCACTGGACATTACTCATGAATGAGCCTTGGTCATCATGGAAGCAGAATTCAAATGCCCTTCTGTGATTCTGTCTTAGCAGTTTTTACTGTTGTATCCATGATTCAGTAAACCAGTTCTACTTTCGGGGGGGGGGGGGAGGTGTCCGGACCCCCCCTTGGCTACGCCACTGGTTGTAAACAATGCGAAAAAGGGTGAAGCCACAAACAAGTGTGCTCACCACCCCCTCTCTCTCTTCTCTTTGTTGTTTATTGTGTGAATTTCCTAGAAAAAGTATACTTGATTTTTTAATTCAGTAATATATCGTAAACAGATGTGGTGCGAGAATTTCTCCCGGGGGAGCTGAGCCCGTCTGAAATATTCCAGGGGGAGCCACAGCTCCCCCAGTTCCTACGCCCTTGCTATAAATGCACTATTCTCGTGTCTTTTAACTGTACTCAGCTAACTTTATCCAATGATAAGATCATGCAGATTGATCAATTTTGAACAAGAATTTGATAATCCAAGGCGGGGTAATTGCCCTACCTTGCAGGCACCCATGACCCGTCTATACTCCATATAATTTCAATAGGCTTCTGAAGGACACCTCTGCCCTCTCTATTTCATCTTTTCATTGTCATGGGAAACTACAGAAAATGTTAAACAATGTGGGTCTGGAGGTTTATATTAAGCGTGCTTATGAAAGTGTGTCCATGTGGCCTAAGTCAGTCTGTGGTTCTTTATTCCAGAACCTTGTGAATTCATCAATCTTTATTTAAAAAACAATAAAAAGCACAAAAATAGAAACACAAACTACATCACATAAAAAGTGATGGGGTTTAAAATACAAAAACATATAGAGGAAATCAAAACTAAAAATTGTCTTCCACAGGGGATTCAGGGAAAATTCTTAGTTCCTTATTGTCTTAGCGTTAATAATTTGAAATCACTCAACAAAAAATTTTTCCCTTTTTTTCAAAATCATGAGAAAAAAAGAAAACTTGGCTAATTAAATTTGATAATCCAAGGCGGGGTAATTGCCCTGCCTTGCAGGCACCCATGACCCGTCTATACTCCATATAATTTCAATAGGCTTCTGAAGGACACCTCTACCCTCTCTACTTCATCTTTTCATTGTTATGGGAAACTACAGAAAATGTTAAACAATGTGGGTCTGGAGGTTTATATTAAGCATGCTTATAAAAAATGTGTGTCCATGTGGCCTAAGTCAGTCTGTGGTTCTTTATTCCAGAACCTTGTGAATTCAACAAACTTTATTTAAAAAAACAATAAAAAGTACAAAAATAGAAATACAAACTACATCACATAAAAAGTGATGGGGTTTAAAATACAAAAACATATAGAGGAAATCAAAACTAAAAATTGTCTTCCACAGGGGATTCAGGGAAAATCCCTAGTTCCTTGTTGTCTTAGTGTTAATAATTTGAAATCACTCAACAAAAAATTTTTCCTTTTTTTTTTTCAAAATCATGGAAAAAAAGAAAACTTGGTTAATTAAATTTGATAATGAAAGACAGGATAATTGCCCTGTCTTGCAGGCACCCATAACCCGTCTATATTCTATATAATTTCAATAGGCTTCTGAAGGACACCTCTACTTCATCCTTTCATTGTCATGGGAAACTACAGAAAATATAGGCTTATAACGGGAAAAATATTTTCCATATTCTTTTAAAAAAGCGGGTCAACCCGACCCGAGGGTCGGGTCGGTTTAAGATAATTTACAAACACAAAAACATATCGAGGAAATCAAAACTATTCCACAGGAGATTAAGGGAAAATTCTTATTCCTTACTGTTTTAGTGTTAATTTTAAATCACTCAAGAATAAACGTTTCTTCTTTTTTCAAAATCATGAGAGAAAAAGTAAACCTGGTTAATTAAATTTGATAATCCAGGGCAGGGTAATTGCCCTGCCTTGCACGCATCCATGACCCATCTATACACCATATAATTTCAATAGGCTTCTGAAGGACACATCTATCCTCTGTACGTCATTCTTTCATTGTCATGGGAAACTACGGAAAATGTTAAACAATGTGGGCCTGGAGGTTTATATTAAGCGTGCTTATAAAACTTGTGTGTCCATGTGGCCTAAGTCAGTCTGCGGTTCTTTATCTCAGAACCTTGTGAATTCAACAAACTTTATTTAAAAAACAATACAAAAATACAAATACAAACTACACCACATAAAAAGCGATGGGTTTAAAACACAATAAAGTTAAAAAATGCAAATTATCTGGCTGAACAGTGGATATTGGATATATTTGACGGCCCCCTGAATCCTGGAAAATTCGTCTTGTGTGTTCAAAATAGACATCCTGTGAAAAGAAGATAGTTTCGTTGACTATTATTCGTCTCATCACTTAAGTATATTTGTCAGCACACATTCTACACTCTATCATTTGAAGGGTTCCAGGATAGAAGAGAGCCAGCAACAATCGCTTCGACCTTAGCAGTGCAATTTTTCATACAACTCCTTGGCAAGATCTTCATACTTAGCGAGTTCCAGACTAATAAAAGAATGGTTTGTGATTTTAAAAAGTGGGTTACATATTGATATTTTACTGCCTGATTTGATGTGGAATGCCCCCCTGGCACTTTGGGGCCTAATACAGAGCCTCTTGAAGTTTTTGCACCATAAATTGTTAATAAATTTCTCCCTTTTAATCCAATCTTCATATCTGGAACCACTTTTCCATTTAGTTATCCCCCCCATTGGTAGAATTCAGTTAAAATCCTGGGCACCCTAGGGTAGGGATCTCTTTAAGAAGAAATTGGGTCCTTAAAGGACCCTTCACAAAACTTTTCACCTAAGGACCCTTCACAAAATTCTCTGTCTGAAAAATAGGCCATGTACAAAATTTTTAGATGAAATCTAAACTTTTCGCAAATTTAATCATTTAGAAGTGAAATCTGGCCGGACTCTATTACATATATAAAGAAAATATATGTATTTTACATACATACATCTTCTTAAAAACATAAAAAAGAACCTGAATATAATGATCATTTTTAATTAACAAAATTAGGACTATATTTTTCACAAATGTAAAAAAGCTTTTTACAATTTCACAAAAACAGGACCCCGAGAGAAAATTCTGGACAGACCCCTGCCCTAGGGTCATATAGGGCACGATCCATGGCCTTTGAAACGTTTTGTGCGGCATGCATTTTTCCCATTATGTGCATTTTCAAGGAATTGAATAATTATATTTATATGCATATATATACAAGATATATATATATTAATATAAAGCGACTTAAATACTTTATATTATATCATGAAATAAAATGTACGTTTATTGCTTATCAATTAAAGCAGCACAAATTTAGTTTTAAATAGTAAAACATTGCGATAAGCAAAATTTTAATGACAACTTTATTACATTAAAAGATTATTTTCGTTTTTTCACGAATATGTTAAAAGCATATTGACAGACTCATTGATCGCTTAGAAAAAAAAGTTTGGATGATTTATTAGATAAATAACATGTTGCTTGGCAGAACTATTTTGGGTTGGACTTTTCAAGGCAAAGGGATCTGAATATTCCCGTTTCTGTGCTAGTTTAAATCTTATTACGCAAATACACTAACTTCTAAACCGAGTAGGCAAACAAAAAGAAGAAAAAAATCATACGCATTTTCACTTTTCTATTACCATATTTTGATTTTCTTTAATGGCCGGTGGATTGTTTGTATAAAGCCTACGAAGGAACGTCAACCTCTTCCACCATTTCGTAGGTCACTCTTTTTTTTTTAAAAAAAAAGGGAAAGAGGCTCTCACAAGCTTAGGCCATATAGACTTGTGATACGGAAAAAACCCTTAGGGTCCCATGTCAAATCAACACAGACGTTTCCCTCACCATCTCCGAATTTTACAAAATTTGGTGAACTAGTTAGACTGGTTGAGAAAATAAAAAATCTGCAACTTCAGATTTCTAAGGCTATTAGTTTTTTAATTATAGCCAGTTAAAGATGACCGACTAAGACAAATTTACTGTCAGATGGCAACACTAAAATCATCATAACTCTTGTTCTAATTAACATACAGACATGGGCTTGGTATCACTTTAAAGCATTTGAAATGACCTTTTATATGATACCAAACACATTTTTTTCTTTTTTTAAGATACAAGGTCATGGCACTTGACCTTTAACCTTGAATTACTAAAAAACGAATTCTTCAATTTTCATAATTTTTTTTTTTTTCTGAATACTAAAATGCCTTAACTAGATGTGTACAAAGTTTCAAAATGGGATCATATATAAAATAAATAACAAAATACAAAATGTTTGCATTAAATTATATATTCATATATAATGAGTTCACGAACTCATTCTATATGTATATAAAAATGGATTTTTGTTAAAATTTTGTATTTATTTTTAATATTTGTACACCTATGCCAGCTTTTATTTAAATCATCTTTTATTAATGAGATCATCATGCAAAATAAAATTATTGGCAAAAAATAATTGTTTAATATTTAGCGATTAGTGCACCTGGCAATTGTTTATTTAAGATGATAGAAGTGATGTTTTTAATAGTGACAGGCAGGTTTGGGGAATTAAATGTTATACAGTTAACATACAGTATTGCTATGAACTTTGAATATTTTATAAAAATTGTATTGTCTATTTATTTTTTCTTATAAACTTACATGACGAAATATAGCAAGTATAATCAGTTCAGAAATTTCTTGTTATATTATACGCATATAACAATATGGATTTAATTATTTAAATTTTAGATTAACTGTCACTGCTATATACGATAAAAAGTGGTGGATAGCTTGTGTGATTGATACTGATGAAGAAAATGCGCAAGTTAAATTGTGTTTTTTGTGTTGATTTGACATGGAATGACCCCTTCTGTAAACTAAAATTCGTTAATCTTGAACAAACGAAACTATTATATGTCTTGTATTCGACACAACTTAATATTTTCAGATTATATACATATTTTACAAATTGAGTTGATTCATACATTATTGAATTTCTTTTATATACATATATACATTTCTTAAAAACAGAATTTTTATGAATATTGTCGTTAAACACTACTGTAGAATTTTCTTCACATTTTTTTCTTTGTTGGTTCATATTAAACTTAAAATTATTTTTAATTTTACATTTCATTCTAATGAAAGTCCTGGTTCTTACAAATGTCATGACTACAAAGTCATCAAATACCGGATATTTACTTTTTATTATATCTTTTAACATCTGAAAAACATTCGGTTGTTGGTTAATAAAAGTTCAACGAAATTGGTTAAATTCTTTTTCCATTTTTATTACAGCATCAAAACATTCATCTGTTGGTCTCTCAAAAAATCTTGATAGCCCCTGAAAACACTTATCTGATCTCAGATCGATGTTACCACATTTTGTATGACATGGAAAATATTAAAAATTAAATCCCCTCCTCCTTTTGCACCCGGGCTTGGGACCGGCGTTGGCGGAGTTGCATTCACACACGCACACATACATACCTGCCAAATTTTGAAAATGGAAATAAAGAAAAAATACTTAACACTTTTTTTTTTTTTTTCAGAAATACGATTCCATTTTTTAAGTAACAAACATATTTAGGCTGTTTAAGTAGATAAAACTATTTAGGAAATTAGTTATCAAAGCATACACATAGCTTTTATTAAAATTTAATTTCTGTTTTTTAAAGATCAAGTGAGCAAAAACATATGGGCAATTCCATCGTAACTGACGTAACATTTGATAATCGAATTTTGTTTTCAAAACTATGTAGAAAATTTACTAATAAAACTAGAACAAATTTTTACAATTTAAAATATTTCTTACTAAGGACTTAATACACAAACACCTGCAGATTATTACAATCTCTCTTTTAGTCTTAAAAATTGCAATTCAAAATTTTGTAACTGACATAACATAAAATATAAAAAAAAAATTTCTGCTTTCATTGAACAGTTAAAATTATCAAAACTATCCCATTACAAAAAGTGATTTAACATTCTCAATAACATGAAGTAATGCAAAATTATTACAGCAACTTTTTAAATTAATTTCTGAATAAAGAAAAAAATTGCATTTACACGTGTAACTGACGTAATATTACGACTTTACAAAGAGAATAATGGTACTTAATCGAGTTTGTAAACAGTAATTTACAATGCCTTTTTATTAGGATTTTATTATAGAATATTAAAATATCAAGTTTTCCCAATCATACCCTTAAATTAAACATATTATAAATTTTATCCCCCCCCCCCCAAAAAAATGATTATTTTCTGTGGAATTGGCTACATTCAAAACATGACTTTATTTTCCATACAATGAAACGAACATATTTTGTTAACAATATTAAAAGTTTGTTATAATTTAGCGTTTAATGTTATTAAAAGCAATTTCAAAGTAATTAATAATTTAAGAGAAGAAAAATCGCACTTGACAAAAACTTAAAAAAAAAGAAAGTGCATAAGTTGGCAAGTATACACACAGAATTGTTCTCATTTACACCCATGTACAGATTAACAATAAAAATGAAAGGAATAGAAAAAAATAACCGATGATAAAGCACAGTCCTATGTAACAATGTTTAAATGATGTTTGGTATTTAAGTATTAGTGCTTACACTTGTAATATTAGATTTTCAAAAATAAATTTTCTAAAAATTCTGGGATCAAATGGATCATTTAAATTCAGTTTTTGAACTTTTTGATATGCATAATAGCATACAAAAACACCACAATTCATATTATCTGTTTGTAAAATATGTGGAGGGAAATATATTGGCCATTTATCAAATGAATTAAAATAGTTTTTTAAGATGTTGAACCATTTTTGAATAACAGCTTCATAAGAAGAATCGCTAAAACGCAAATGTAATGGGTCATAAAATTCAAATCTATGCTTTTTTAAATCAACTACAATCAACATCCAGTGCGATTTAAGATTAAGTGGAATGAACAAATATTCTTTACATCTTATACTATCCAAGATTTTTTTATTTATCTCTTTAGATTCAGAAACCAAAAATGAAGAAATAGCCATATAATTATCATGGCCATGTAAAAGTTTAAACAAAAATGAATCTATAATTGCATCATATAACCATCCCCGTTTAAATACCACTGAATACGATTTCAATAACTTTTCCTCTTCATCACTTATAGTAGGATCTAGAGATTTTAACATATAAGCTGTCAATTCTATATCATTAATTTTTACATAAGGTGATGTCATCATTTTATTACTAAAATCTTTCAAATTCATATCAAAAAACACTGTTTGTTTAAGTTTATATGAAGAAAAATTAACAAAATCATTAATTATACAATAATATATGTGTTTTCGAAAAAGTATAGTGCTGAACGGATGAATCACACTACCTTTATTCATTATCTGATGTGCATAAAAGCACACAAAAACACCGCAATTACTATTATCTATTTGCATTACATGAGGTGGATATTCAATCTGCCAACAATTGTTATTTTGCAATATTGTATTAAGTATATTTGTCCAGTTTTTAAAATTATAGTTACAAGTATCCCTGACATCATTAGGTGATGAATCATACACAGATATTTTTTTTTCCTTTAGGTTGGCCACACAAAGAATCCAGTGAGACTGAATGCAAAGAGGGATAAACAAATGATTTATTGAAGAGATAGGATAGGGGAGATCCAATGCTTCTGAAATGCCAGAGTGTATACTGTATGAAATTGCAGAGCTTACAAAATGTATGTCCGTTCTTTTAAACAAAAGTTTATAAAAATAAAAATCTATTATAGAATCATAAAGCCAACCTTTTTGGAAATCCTGTGATTGCAACTTGATTGATTTTTCTTCAGAGGCAGAAAGAAAAGGATCTAAAGATTTTAGGTCTGTTATGTTTACTTTATAACAACTAACTTCAAAAATAGGTTTTGAAAAATCTTGAAAGTTACTTAGTGGAAATGTAAATGAATTAACAGAGATATTATGATCATACTCTATTATTTTACTTTTTGGAGTATTCAATTTTTGCTGTTTAAATGGAGGTTCATCTACATCATAATTAATCAAACTAGAATTTATATTTTCATCTCCTGAATCAATTACCTTACGTTTTTTGTTAGTTTTGAAAAGTCTAGGTTGGCGAATTAATTTTTGATTAGGGGGTACACTATGATTAGTTAAAGTTAGAATCTGTTCACTTTTATCACACTGTATGACACCTCTACACTCTGAAACTAGCGAATTTAAAGTTGTGTGTATATTTTTGAGAAGAATATTTTGCACGGTAGGGTTTTCTATCAAAATTAGTAATTCTGATGCTAAATCTTTGCAAGACTGTTTTTGCTTTTCAACACTATGAGGATTTTTAAATGTTAGAGGTTTTGGCTGTACTTCAAAATCTAAATTTTCATTATTATCAATTTTATCTTCAAAATCAAAAATTTTATCTTCAAAATCTATATTCCTATTATAATATGAATGTATCTTATGGATATGTTTACAAAGAACATCAGAATCTGGGCAATCACAAGTGTATAGGTGGTTACATAAAGTGCTGCATGACATTTCGGTGCATTTATAAAAACACAAATCAAAACAGCATGTATCTGTTACTCTGTTTACTGTGTAATATTGCATCTTCACAGACTGAGAGGCTATTAACCAAGAGCTATTCGATAATTTTGATATAGAAGAGTCTGGAATTCGTAATCCTCTTTTATGCCGATCTTTACAAATAGAAACATTTTTCTTGGGATGACCTATTAATAATTTATACTGATGACTTAAGTAAGTGTTACGCTCAATATCTAACAAAGTCAGTATAAGTTTATCAATTCTCTTATTGAATTTACGATGAAAATAACAAGTTTTCAACTTATTATGAAACGATTCGCAATACATATTAGTATCGGTAGCAGCATGAGGGAAATTTCTATAAGCTGTAGACCAGACCTCAATTCTATTACAATAATAACGTTGAAAGTAATCAATAAATGCAGAACTTATGGCTGAATAATCTTTTAAAAATTTATTGAGTAGAGAATGAAATTTAGACTCAGACTTTTCGTAAAGTATTTCTGTTAATTTCAAAAGCATTTCATCTTCTAACGCTTTCACCCTTACTTTGTTATGCAGCTGTCGAGTCCATGTTTGTCGAACATGCCACAAACATAATAAATGTTTTATACCTGTACCAAAAACTTTTTCAAAAGAAGGAAAAAAAACATTATCGTCATCAGTCATTATACAATTAATACTAAGTTCGGGAATTCTACATTGTATAGATTTAAGCAAACATGAAACTGTATCAATATCAGCAAAATTTATAATGAAATGCGCAACAGGATACCCACACCCAAACTCGTCTGGAACTATTAAGTTAATAAGGTAGAAATCATACTGATTTGTTTTATGAGTTGAATCAATGCAAAGGATGTCTTGACAGCCCTTTATCATCATATTCTTTTGTTCTAATGTTTGAATTCCTAATGCAAACAACTTATTAGTGTTTGGTAAAACATCTAGATCAGAGGGGCCACACAATGTTGTCATACCCTGAGGTTTATAAATTAAAATGGGATCATATTTTTCTTTTTTTAAATTGTCAACCAGAGATGAAACAGAGATTGCATCACTCTCTGGATACAATGCCTTAAACATATGTCTTTTATAAGCACTAATTACCCTATTTGAAATGAAATGTTCTTTGTGTGGTAAACTATCTCTATTATCTCTCATTCCAGCAGTATGTTGTAAAATCTCTTTAATTTTAGAAATAGGGACAGACAATCTTAAATGAGCTTTAACCAAATTTCTTACACTAAGTTTTAAAGGTTGATGTTTGACGCTTTCAAATTTTAGGGGATGATTATGGTTAGAAAAATATACCACATTAACAATTCCTTGCTTTTCTGAAACACATATTTTAACAGGACAATCTATGTTTTTTGGAATAGTTCCTTTTTTATTTTTCCTACTAGTAGCTGGCGGGAATTTAGTATGAGGCCTTCCAAACTGGCAGCTGTAATAATAATATTTACTAGACATGCTATACTTTGTTCCTGTATATTTTTTAAAAAAAGTAAAAGTTGATGAAGCTTCACATTCAAACCAATTTTGAAAAAGACTAACTGAATCAAAGGTTAAATATTTTATGAAACCAACTTCATGAACAATTAGTAAATGTTTAATTAAAGATGAAAATTTTCCGAATGACAATGAACACCCCAACATACAATCAAACTGGGGACATTTCAATTTAGAACAATTAATTGAATGTTTTAGAAATGATTCTCTGTGATGAAATGATAAATTGCATTTTTGACATGTATCTACTGCTAAAGTTTTTGAACAAGATTTTGTATGTCTATAAAATGACTGCTTACAATTAAATATTTTGCTGCATCTATCACATTTACGGGGATATAATACTACTACTTCAATTTTTTTTTCACTATTAACTGGTTTACATGAACTTTTATGGTTATAAAACGATGCTTTTGACTTATAAATTTTAAGACAAATATCACACCTAAATGACACATTAGAATTCGGTTGCTTACATTTAGATTTATGCTGACTAAAAGATTGTTTTGTTTTATAAATTTTTAAGCAGTCATTACATTTTCTGGGATACATACTTATATTACTACTAGTTATATACCCATTCTCACAATTTTCAGTTCCACCACCCACTGTAGAGCAATCAGCTTTGTTGAGCTTATCATAAGGCGATACTTTTGTTTTACTAATCTCCATACAATTTGGAACCTTACTTACAAAAGCAGAACATGAACCAGCGATATCCTTCCGTGGCTTCGAAGAATTAGACCTATTAAAAGATACTAAAACACATTCATTTAAACAAGACAAAGAACTTTCAATTTGAAACAGGTTATTAGAATATGAAAAAAACTGATATAAATAATTAAATACTGAAGATGCACTAGAATTATACACAAACCTATCAGAAAAACTCTTATTCACATTGCTATCAGACCTAACAGAATTCCCAACAACATTAACTGATAGTAAACAAATTTCGCAAACAGCATTAGAAACATAAGACCCAGACCCTTTAACATGATTACAAGAAGCATTAACCAGGGAGACATTTACCATTGTCATGGCAGGAGGCAACGCAACAGGAACAGCAGAGAAAGATGTGGCGGGCGGAACAGGGAGAGACGCGAAAAGAGGAACGGGGGGAGACGCGAAAAGAGGTACGGGGGGAGACGCGAAAAGAGGTACGGGGGGAGACGCGAAAAGAGGTACGGGGGGAGACGCGAAAAGAGGTACGGGGGGAGACGCGAAAAGAGGTACGGGGGGAGACGCGAAAAGAGGTACGGGGGGAGACGCGAAAAGAGGTACGGGGGGAGACGCGAAAAGAGGTACGGGGGGAGACGCGGAAAGAGGTACGGGGGGAGACGCGGAAAGAGGTACGGGGGGAGACGCGGAAAGAGGTACGGGGGGAGACGCGGAAAGAGGTACGGGGGGAGACGCGAAAAGAGGTACGGGGGGAGACGCGAAAAGAGGTACGGGGGGAGACGCGAAAAGAGGTACGGGGGGAGACGCGAAAGGAGGTACGGGGGGAGACGCGAAAGGAGGTACGGGGGGAGACGCGAAAGGAGGAACGGGGGGAGACGCGAAAGGAGGAACGGGGGGAGACGCGAAAGGAGGAACGGGGGGAGACGCGAAAGGAGGAACGGGGGGAGACGCGAAAGGAGGAACGGGGGGAGACGCGAAAAGAGGAACGGGGGGAGACGCGAAAGGAGGAACGGGGGGAGACGCGAAAGGAGGAACGGGGGGAGACGCGAAAGGAGGAACACGGGGAGACGCGACAGGAGGAACACGGGGAGACGCGACAGGAGGAACACGGGGAGACGCGACAGGAGGAACACGGGGGGACGCGACAGGAGGAACACGGGGGGACGCGACAGGAGGAACACGGGGGGACGCGACAGGAGGAACACGGGGGGACGCGACAAGAGGAACACGGGGAGATGCGACAAGAGGAACACGGGGAGATGCGACAAGAGGAACACGGGGAGATGCGACAAGAGGAACACGGGGAGAGGCGACGGGAAGAGCAGGGGGAGATGCGACATGAAGAGCAGAAGAAGAACCCCCAGAGATCGACTCCATTGATTTAGGTGTTGAAACAAACTTGACATTTTCCGATGATGGCTTAAATACACGAAAAGTAAAAGCCCACCTTCCTTTGCCAGTAGATTCCACACCATCAATCCCATGGTGAAACGAACTCTGGTCCCTGAAGACATAAAAATCCCCACCTTTCAACCACTTGCGTGCAACCTCTTGCTTACTGTTGTCTGCTAACACAAGAGTAGCCCCAACACCATGACATAAGGTAATGACCTGGTCACATGCGTGGATAGGTTCATCATCCTTATGGAGGTTAAGACCTGGAGACCCTCTTGGATAGTATACCAACAGACAAGCATTAGGTGCAGCTAGCTGCAAATCCCTAACAACCCCCTCACACAGATGTCCTACTTCTGAGAAGGCCGCACATGGCTCAATCAATCTGCTCCCATATCTATAACTCCTATCTGCAAAAAGCCACTCATAACGTTTAGCTACGTACTTACCCACCCTAGAGCCTTTAACATTAAGCTTACTAACAAAATTTTGAACTTCTGCCTTCTCAGATACACTAAGCAAGCCGCGCTCTACACCTGGAATAATGGGACACACAGAGCGAGATGATGATGGAAGAGAGCCAGTGTGAGATGAAGGTAAAGAGTTCATGCGAAATGGAGGAAGAGAGTTAGTGTGAGATGATGGAATAGAATTAGAACAAGGGGAAAGAAAAGGGTTAGAATGAGATGAATTATACATACCCTTATCTACTGCAGTGATGTTCGATGATATTCCTACCTTGTCTTGAAACTTGGTTGATGATCGCCAATATACCCTTGAATCAATTCGGTTCGCCACCACCTCGGCATAGGAGAGCCCTCCTAGATAATCAGGAAAGCCAAGCAGGGAGGAAGAAAAGGGCGATTCAAAGAAACAAGACATCTTTGAAGAAGGACTCGCAGCAGATGACATTTTAACTGAATTCAGTGAAAGTGTCAAACACGAAGACCTGAAAAGACACAGTAAATGATTAAAAAGGTAAAACATTAGAGAAAAACAGATCTTTTATAAAATTAGAAGTTAAATAATACAAATAAGTAATGTCACTGATGATATACACCAGTCATCAAAATTAAAGGACAATGAGAAAAAATATGCTCACAAAGTTAATGTTGCAACCAATGCCCAATCATGCAATTATTTATGTTACTTAAATACTATTGAACTCAAAATTGCACTTCCGCTGATATGTTAGCACAAGAAATATGCAAATTAGATGATTGACAATGTGGTGCACAATGGACGTATGTTGGAATGCTGGTCTGTAGTGTTCCCCCCCCCCCCCCCCCAAAAAAAAGTAATATTAATGAAAGTTATAGGTAATATCCATGAAACTAAAATTATTTTATTTAGTATTTAAAATATTCAGCTCACAATATTTGTTTCATATTTGTAATATTAATTATTATAAATGATATATCAAGTATACTACTCTGGAAGATTAATTGTTAAAAATAGTGAGACAAAACTAAGCACTAATATTCCAAACTTTTTTCTTTTAATTAGTACCTTTTAAATCCCACACTGTTTCAATAATTTGATAGCTGTCATTACCCGATATTTAGTATTTTAAACTATCCACGTAAAATAATTAAAACATTGATCTTCTGATGATTACAGTAATTAATGCAAACAGTAATTGATTATCACAAATATTTTATTAATCACTGGTATCCTAATTGTTAAATTTATTTGAAAATAACTATTTTGTTTCATTAGTATGTATTCATTAAATTCTGGTTCTAAATACAGTCATACAAACAATTATATTTAATACATTTTATTGGGTGTCCATTACTGGGCTTTTGGGTATGTTATGATATATTTCTGTTATTTAAAATTAAATTTCGATTCATATTGGGAAATGTGACTATAGGAATGGTTAAATATTGTTGATAGGTTAATATAATATTGAAAAAACTGGAATATAATAATTATAACTATTAATAAAAAATAATTTTTAAAGAAATTCGTTAAGGGTGTCCATTACTGGCACATCTACCCTATATATATATGCCTGGCACAGATGTCATATATGTCCCATATTGGCACGATTTTTTGCCAGTGCCAATTTGGCGAAGACATCAACAACTGGGTTACCATATCAAGCAAAATAATGACACTTTGACGCCAGTTAAGTTAAGTACCCGTTGCGTATATGACATTGGCGTCAGAAGAAAATCACGCCAATATGGGGCATATATAACATCTGAGCCAACATACTTTTTGATGTAAATAAAATAGTAAAATTAAATTTTCAGGACTGAGTAACAAAATACCGTATTTTATGGAAGAAACGCTGTGGCGTTTACGAGTTAAAAGTTAATTTTTCCCAAGTGTGGCGTTTACGATATTTTTAAAATTCCAACTGAGTTTCCTTAATTTAAAAATTCTTAAAAATATTTAAAATCGAATTTAAATATTTTAAATAAAACTTCAGACATCTTAAGATATTAAAAACGAGGCATCCTACACTACTCAGAAAACTTTGATTAAAGCTAGGTGAATGTGACACTGTCGACAAAAGTAGCGTTCCGATGGATGCGGCGTTTATGATATTTTAAAGCTTATTCAGGCCAATTTGAGGAGTGCGGCGTTTCTTCCTTAAAATACGGTAAGCAGAATCAATGTTGTAATATTTTTAAGCACTATTTTGACATTTTGCAATGAAGTAGTATTTCTATTAATTGATCAGTTAAATAGTGTGTTACGCTTAAAGCATTTACTGTCTTCCTCCTTTACAGTTACAATTAAGGATGATACTTTACAGGTATGGTTAAAAAATAGTTGTAATGCTTTTAGAATGCACAGTTAAACAAGTAAAAATCAAGTTTAAAAAATCAAAAAACCCGACTGCATAAAAAGCGAACTAATAATTATTTCTCTTCAATGTTAAACTATTTTTATATTACTTACCTATTTTTTTTTATTTACTTGTATTGATGACTTTTAAGTTGTGTTTAATTGTTAGTTCCTATCTATAAACATGGTTTTGATGAGGCCGATAGGTATCTATGATGGTTAGAGTTGCAGTAAAGCTAGAGTTCCTACCTACACCACTTTCAGGTTGTGTGATATTTAAATGGAGCTTCTGACTAAAATAGTCAATGAAGCATCGTCTTCATTTTCAAAGACCTATCCAATGATATGCCACTCAATAGGGTGCATAAAAAAAAATTTTCCCTGCATTTACCCCATTTTGCATTTTACGGCCGTCATTTTGAATTAAAAACAAAATCTAGCCTATAACCATCGGACAGTTAAAACGAATCGACAGAGACCTCATTCATTAAAATCCATCCAGCCGTTGGGATGTTTCAAGGGTATAAAGAAATCAACATACCCAGATACGTGTGAAACACATAACCCTTCTTGGCAGACGGGTCAATAGATAAAATACCAAGGATTAATATTGAAAAATTACTGACCAGGATTTACCACACAAATATGGGCTTAGTTTCGGTTTGTTCATATCAAAGTTTTTAATATAGAAGAAGAAAATTTTATAGTAATCACTTTTGAAACATGTCATATTTGAAATAAAATAATTAAAACTTTAAAAATGACACGGATCTTAGGCTGTTTAACCCGGCTTTTTTGGTTTAAACCGGGATTTTTAACTATATTTTCCTATTACATATACATGCACATTTATTGATAAAAATAAACATTTTCAGATATATAAGTAATACAACTTCATTTAAAAATAATTTAAATTAAATAATTGCAATCAATTATATAAAAATTGAAATCATTTAAAATTGAAACATTTTTAGTAAAAAAAGCTATGTCATATGTTCCATGAATAAAATGCTCTACATAGTGAAACACCTATACCTTGAAAATCTTAATAAACAATCTTTTGATTACTAGTATTATAAATAAATATATGATATAGTTTCATAAATATAATATACTTTCCCATGGCTATTCAAAGTAATTTCTTTGAAATATTTGCAATCTGAGATATCTGATTTTTCTGTTAGAACACTACCTGAACAATTATTATCTTTTATTGAAAGTAAAGCTTTTTATAAAGAATTCCTGAAATGGTTTGAATTTAGCATTAGAGTCTTTACACGTTTCAAGAAGTATTGTGTATTGCCATTTGACACTTCTCCTGAGAAACTGCCAGGAAAAAAAAAAAAAAAGAAAAAAAAGAAAGGCGGCAGTTAAATAAACAGAAATACCTATTTACCAGCTTTTTAGACTGCTACTGAAAACATTGATCTTAAAATGGAAAGTAGATTTATAAAAGTTGTCATCCACTAAAACATTTAAACAGCCATCAGACTTAATACACAGGCTTTTTTTCTAAGCTATGTTATACTACATACTACTTTTAAATGTCTAAACTAAAAATTAATACTATATCTTTTTAGGCATTTTTATGAGACTTTTTTCTATTATATGTCTCAAGCTCAAGCAAACATTATCTCGATTTCCCCCCCCCCCCCTTTTTTTTTTTTTTTTTTTTGTCAGATCTAAATAGTGGATTCGATTATGCAATAGACGATTTAAATATATCTATATTGCATATTTTAGTTAAAAGTAAACATGTCCTCTTATTCGATTTCATATCTTGAGTTTCTTTTTTATTTTTAAGACTGTTCTCAAATCCAAAAGGGCAACTTTATGACATAAGTTTTAATTTATTTTTGTTAGGAAATGCATGAAACTAGCAGATGATGTTGTTCAGAACCTATTTAATGGAACTGTGCTTTTTTTTTTTTTTTTTTGGCAAATACATCTTTCAGAAAATATTCTGAAAGTGGGCGTTTTGAACCAAATTTCTGTGCGAAAGAAGAATAACCACTCAAGGGAGGTCATAGTCACATGATCAAAATTGTTTATAACTCAATAGGTAATTTATTTATCAAAAATGGAAAACACAGTTCGATTCCAAATCACTTCCATAGTCAGGCCTCCCGATTTTATATCTTTCCGTTAAAAAATTAATTTGTAAATGTGTCAAAGCGTTTTTCACTTGTTGAGTAGAGCAGTTGAGAACACCCTTAAAAGATAATCTCCCCAATCAAGAACATTTTCTTTTACAACTTGACTGAAATCTTAAAGGTCATTCATTTTATGTTATTAATTGTAAATAATCTGCATTTTTTCAAAGGAAAATATTTTATTAAAAATATTGAATATTTTTAATCTATTTTATCTTTGCTAAATTCACATGTTTTAAATTTTTTCTTTAGAGCTTCAGATATGTTCATCAACACATGCAATTAGCATTCTACATGCTTACAAATATAACCTAGACTCACTATGTTTCACAGTGACTGCTGGGATAAGACTGTTAAAAGTAGAAATTATTTATATCCAATAATTTGAAACACAAATTACAAAACATGAGAAAATATTATAATTAGATTTTTTTTTTAAAAAACAGTTGGTTAACCAATTGATTTAAACCCGTGTCAATCCTGCTGGTAACAGAATAAAATCATAATGCAAAACCCCAATCCCAATATAGAAATGCAAGAAAAACAAAGGCTTACTAAACCCAATAGCCATGATACAGCAGAGAAAACTCTCAGTCATCATTCATTAGCATACAGAACAAAGAGTAGCAATGGAGAGAGTTACTTATGATTATGTCATCATTGAGGCATAATCTAATCCTTACTAAATCTTAACTAATCATGCAATCTAAATAGTAGAAGTGTAATTTTCAGGGACCCGGAGCTGGAGCCCGGAGCCGGAGCGCTCCGGAGCTGTGTTTTCCCTGGAGCCGGAACTGGAGCTCTAAATTTTCCCCTGCTCCAGGTCTCCTTTAGTTTTTAATATTCTTTTAAATTAATTTTTTTTCAGTCTTTTAAATTTCCATGCTTAACATATTTTTATTACATCATTATTCAGTATTTTAATTATATCATTTTTTAGGGGTTTTTTAAAATTAGATATAGAAAACTTCTCAAAACATGTTATCACTACTTTACTTCTACTTGAGCTAGGTGATAACACTATTTGAAAAATATGGCCGCCTGTGGCCTACATGTGTAGTTGTACAATTTTCGTTGTTTGAAAAGTGTAGAAGAAATTTAAGATTCTTGTGTTTAAAATTCTACCAAACTTTCTATTTTAAAAGCAAAAGCTAAAAGATGTCATATTTTCTGAACAAGCATTTCAAGTTTGATGAGAAGAAAAATATATTTTGTCAGATCTTTAATAATGGTAAAGGAAGAAAGAATTTGTGAGCAAAAATTAAATGTGTAAATTAAAATCTGCAACTCAGTCGGAGCCGAGCCGGAGCCGGAGCCATGGTATTTTATCTTGGAGCGGAGCTGGAGCATCAAAAATTTTTCGGCTCCGGGTCACTGGTAATTTTAGCTCAAATCTGCCATTTTGGCTATTTTTTTTTAAAATAAAATGATTTTAAAAAAAGAAGAAAGAAAACTAACTACTTGTTTTTTTTTTCTTCTCAGCTAATTTCAGAAAAATTAGTCTGCCATGTGGATTTAAAGATTATGAGAAAAGTTTGATTAAAAATGTTTATCACTTTACAAATTTATTAATTCATCATTTTTCTAAAGCTTTGCTTGTAGCTTCTGCATAAGTAGGATTTTGCATTTTTCAATAATGTGTAAAATAAATGAAAAGAATAGGGAAAAAGTGAAAAAAAAAAAAAAAAACCATTTGGTTTAAACCAAACAACCCTGTGAAAAAATCAAGGTAAATGTTGTTTTGCAGAAATTTGAGTAGCAGTTTCGAATTTATTATTACAAAATATAAAAAATTTCAGCTAAAAGAAAAATTAAGGCATTGCAAAGCAAAGGGTTCAAAGTACTTTGCAGATTTTTTAAAAGTTTCATAAATTGTTATTTTGATAACAAAAATGAAAATTAACATGAATTACCTCAGAAACTCAGTGACTAGGAATTACTCCGGGTGATTCTCTACATACAAATAAAAAAAAAACAGGTTAATTAAAAAAAAATTAAGATTAAAGAATTTAAATTGTTCGCTGAGGAAGGGACAGAGGGCAGAACTTTGGCAAAGAGGAGAGGATAAAAAAAAGATAAAACAACAAACACAACATTTTTTTTTAAAAAAAGAGTTAAATTTTGTACGTGAGAGGGGAAGGGGGGGGGGGACAAAGAAAAATAAAATCGTAAAAATAAAATCACATTTAGAAAAGTCAGAAATTTTTTCATATCTGAAAAACAGAAGATTTATTTGAGTCGCACGCGATATAAAACAATAAGAAAGAAGAAATAATAAAATGAAGACCTCATTTATCCATAAAAAATAATATAATTCTCATTAAAACAAAATGTATACTCGAGGCAATCATTAAACAATAGCACGTGCAGGAGGGATAGAAAAAATTAAGAAACAGTGCAGGGGGAATATATAAATTAACAAAAGTTATGTTTAAAAAAATTCAATCTTACCTGAAAATAAACAGAACATGGAAATATTGAAAATAAATAAAATTTAGTAAAAAAATGAAAAAACAGCGCGCTTAAAAGCACGTTTATAGAAGCGATAACGATAAGCACTGACTACAGCCAACCACTACAGCAACTTTGACTTAGCTAGCCAAGCTGAAAATATCGCCAAGTTACCAAGTTAGTGACCTACGTCATTGATGACGTAGGTCACTAACTTCCAGGTAAACCTGTATGCCTGTTTTCTGCAAAACTCCAGATGAAACATAGCATGGGTCTCAAAAGACAGTTTAGAAGCGAAAAAAAAAAAAAAAAAAATATTTTGAACAAAAATTCCAGCATGAAAAATAAATCGATAATTTAATTTAGTTAAATAATCGAATATTTTTACTGTGTTTGCGCATGCGACTTTTCCTAGCTAAATGCTATGGGCAAATCTTCATGAATGATTCATTCAAATTGAATTAATCATTTTGCTTCTCTTTCAAATAGATTATTGCAGTATTTGAAGCTTTTATCAAAATATCTTTTTAAGGTAAGTTTATTTATTACGCCAACATATCAAATTCAGAAAACTGTGCAATTTGCACGATGTATTGAAAAATGTATAGTGAGCGGAAAAAGTATTTGCACATCAAGTGAATTTGTTATTACCCCAAATAAACCTAAAATGAATTATGAAGGAAAAATATTCATAAATAAATAAACATATTTTATTTAATACTTGATTTGATATGTATATTAAAAAGTATAAAAAAGCAACATTTGTGCTGCAAAAAAATATTTGCACACTCAGAGTGAGAATAGCAATAATTAGTAAATATTTAAAAGTAAAAAAGCAGTTCTAGTATTTCGTATTCACTTTGCATAACTTATAGAGTGTAAACGTTTTGGCTTTGATTCAATCAATTTGTGACACGTTTTGCGATGATTTTCACTCATTCTTTTGTTGAGTGACTTTCCTATAATATTTTCTACTATTCTAGTTGATGAATACGAACGGGTTGATGAATAACAGTGACTAACATTTTGAAATATTTTTTATCTTTGCAGATTTTTATTTTCATAGAGCATATATATTTGTTTTTAAAACAAAAACTAAAACTTTGCATGTCATCAATTCAGAAAGAAATGTTACATATAAAAGCTAACTACAAAAACAACACCACGAGCCATACATAATATAATGACAGGCCCTCGAGGAAAATTATTACAATGGTGAACTGTTTTTAAAAAAACATACATTTAACCACTTCCGTACCAGCATATGTATATGAAGATTACATGTAAACAGGGTTGTAGTGGAGGGTATACGTCATATACCTTCTGGATTTTTTTAAGAAGCACTGTATAGACTCTGTTTCTCAAATAAAGTTATAGCGTATACCCTAGACATGATGTTCATGACTTTAGCGTATACCCTCTAGATTTTTTACGACTACATCACTGCATGTAAAAACAGTTTTTCGGACATTTAGATTCAAAATATCAAGTAGTAGTTTTCAGAAAAATGAAATGCTTTAATTCATATTAATAAGAAGAGGTATAGGAATCGATATATATATCAATACCTAAATTGATACATACAGAATTATAATGATAGTGTCATCCGGAAAAAAAAATCCGGGTCAATTGATTAATTCGAATCCCTGTCTGAATCCATTTTGATGAATCAATCTAAAAAAAGAGCAAACAAATAAGAACTAAAATAAGAGAGAAACAATGACAGAAAACGTGTTATTTAAGAACGATGAGAAATGAGAGAAAAATGCATTCTCATCTGTATGGTGGCGCCATCTCTGCTGCTGAGGGAAAATTAAAAACTTTCGAACATTTCTCATAATACCCGCTATCCACAAAAATGTATTCCTGCTGTACCGTTTTTACCAGAAACGATAGAATAATGAATCTGTATGGATCCATCGCCACATATGGCAAATGGAAGAAGATGCATCCATATGTGGATCCATCACCACTTCCGTACAAAAGTGGTTAAGCCTCTCTTCCTAGTAACAAAGTTAAGTTAAAATTGATGTACAGACAAAAATGTTAATTTTAAAAATAGCAGTGCACTAAAATTGAAAAATTATGCACTAATCTCGAAATCACACAGGTATTTTAATCATTCATCAAGTATTTGACTGCTTTTTATGAAGTTTTTAGACTTGAGGATGTGAATCCTGTGGTGATTTTACAGGTTCTGTTTGTTTAGTTGTTTTGTAGCAAAGTTTGGTGTTTGCAAAAAGTATGCTGTCTTTAATCTATCAACACGCGCACACGCAGTGACAGTTTTGTCTGATTTTAAGTATTGCCAGTACTGAAAAGCAATGTTATATAGTAGAGTCCCTCAAATCCGCATAGAATCTGACCAGAGGTTGTGCAGATTTTAGATTTCTGGTCACTGCTTTGTTTATATTTGTTGAACTGTAGTCTGAATGTAACAATTCATTCGAAATCATAATGAATGCTTGCTATATAGTAAAATATAGAAATAATTAAGTAAAATAATAAAAATTAAGAAAATTTAATAAATGATTGAAATATTAAAAGTAAAGGTCAAGTAAATAGTTAATAATGCATAATTAGATATGCATAATAATGATGAGATGCATTTTTCTTTAATTATTCAATGAAACTCAATTTATAAAAGTACATTAATAATTTGCATTGAAATTATAAATTAGTGTTTTATTTCATGTTTATCCAGATTTAATAACCAAAATAGATTAACAAATACATAAATGTATTTGGTAGAATGATCATGATCACCACTGATATACCAAGCACAATCTTCAATTTTTTAAGGAATAAATTTATACTTAATTCATAGCATGAATTCAGTCATATTAACCAGAATTTCATATTGAAATGTGTATGGAATGACATAAAAATAAAAAACTCTTGAATTTTTCTCCTACATTTTAACTGAAAGCTTTTTTATTTACGTCCCCAATGATGAGCGGATTTTAAGCATTTGAAATTTTGAGGGTTGTGGATCTGAGGGAGTCTACTGTACATAAAAATTAATTACAAACAAATTAGCAAAAATCTATTTCTAAAATGTATCTCGAAATATTGGGTCTCTAAAATCACAACAGCAGTTTAATTTAAAGTCCCCCCCCCCCACACACACACACACACCTCAAAAGTTTAAATTTGTTGTAAAAAAAAAAAAAAAAAAAAAAAAAAAAACAGAAAAGAGTAAAATAATAAGCATTTACTATAATTAAAAATATATACAGTAGACTCCCTCAAATCCGCACAGCTTGGGACCAGAGGTTGTGCGGATTTTAGAATTTTGCGGATTTCTGGTCATTGATTTGTTTACATTTTTGAAACATTAATTTGATTGGTAGATAAGTAAGTTAAATTATAATGAATGCTTACAATAAAGTGAAACATTAAAATAATTCATTAGTTTAAAATTAATTATTAAAATAATTATGTAAAATAAAAATTTAGAAAAATATTAAATTATTACCAATGAAATCGATTCAATTCGATTTCAAAAGTCCTTTGCTGCCATCTAGTGGAAAAGCGATCGTAAGATCGGAATATTTGCTATAGATATGCTAATTTATATCAAAATCAAAAGTAATGTAAATTTATTTAGTAATAAATCAGCTGTAATAGCCAAATGAGAATGATTAACAAAAAATTAAATAAAAAAAAAATATTGCGTTAGTCGCTGATTTCGGCGCCATATTGAATTTTGTTCCTGCAACTTAACTGTAGATTTCATTGTTTACATCTGAAAAAAAATGCGCGGATTTTAGGCGTTCGCGGATTTTAGGGTCGCGGATTTAAGGGAGTCTACTGTATAATATGTTTAAAATTGAACATAAGAAAGGGAAATCCTTTCATTCAAATGTTAAAATTTTTAATTACGATACTTTGAAGAATGAATGAATTTTAAGCTATGTATGTTAAAAAATAAGACAAAAGTCTTTGCAGCATTCTTCAAATTTTCTTGTTTTAAATTTTGCCAAAATAAATTCACTGAATTTTTGGACATATCTATATGCAGTAGACTCCCTCAAATCCGCACAATTTGGGACCATGGTTGTACAAATTTTAGAATTTTGTGGATCTGGTCATTGCTTTGTTTGCATTTTTTAAACAGTAATTTGAATGTAATAACGCAATTAAAATTACAATGAATGCTTGGTATATAGTAAAATATTAAAAAAATTAAGTAAAGTAATAAGCTAAAATGATAAGAAATAAGATAATTATAAAATAATTAAATTATTAACAGTAAAAGTCAAGTAAATAATTAACAATGTATAATTAAATATGCATAATAAAGATGAAGATACACCGTCACACACCTGAAAAAAGATGTACTTACTAATTTGTTTTAGGCTAAAAGTAACAATTCTCACAGAGTTAGTAATTTATAACATATTATTTCCTACATGTAATACAATATATTATAACTTGTAATTACCATCAATATCTTGATTTTTTTTTTCCAGAAATAACTTTATACTTCTTTCATGAAAAATCATGAGTGCAGTCTTATTATCGAACATTGCATATTAAAATGCATACAGAATGATATAAAACTAAAAAATTCTGTAATTTTGCCCCTACATCTGAACTGAAAGTTTCATTGTTTACATCTGTGTTGATGTGCATTGCAGATTTGAGGGAGTCTACTGTATTTCAGTGTTTTCAAGTACCGCATAACATAATTTTCTGTATTTTTTTTTTTTTTTTTTTTTTTTTTTTATGAAGCTAATGCTTTTTTTATGTTGAATTAAATTTTTTTATTACATTAAGAAAATGAATTGGAATTGCCTGTCTTATGCAAACAAATTGGCAAAATTTACAATATTCTTTTATCTCAGTAAAAAAACAAAGGTACAGACATATTATCCAGATCAGGTAGGTTGTTGATCCCCAATTCTGTTTATTGTTGTGAATTACCAACTGTGTTTAAAATAGTAATTTAACATATATTTAATAAGCACATAACACATTTAAAAATGGTGAATGATGTAAAAGGAAGCTAAAATAATACAAAACAGTTGTTTAATATACATTCATTAAATACATAATATGAAATTGATGGCTTTTAGCAATAAATGAAGTGATTAACAATAGTGATTTTATTTCCAGAAGCTTTTCATGGCCATAAGAATGAATATAATGTAAATATTATGTAATATAAATATACTATATCAATGAATATAATATACTAACAGTAAAACTTCCTTTTAACAGGCATTTCTATTTAGTTGACACTTTTTCTATCCGCAACATCTATATATCTGTACATTTTGATCTTTCAATGGCGGGCAAATTCTGCACTCCCAATATGTCTATTATTCCGAGATTTTACTGTATATCTGTTATATCATATTATATTATAGTTATACAAATACTTCCGCCACTGTCTTGAATATAAAAAAGTTGTCATATGACCTGTTCTGGGTAATACATAAATAGCAAAATAAATACGTACAAATCAAATGAAGGAAAACAGAGCATAATATAAATTAAGAAAATAATCTGTTAATTATATTTGATGTGCTTACCATTTTGCAAAATATGCAGTTATTTCAGAATTGCCTTTCTGGATTTTTCTTTTTCTTCCCTGTGCTGCACATTGTTTCATGTTGGTATCTCACTGCAATTAAAATAAGTGCAAAAAGTAAAAATGAAATGATTGAATTTCTGATTTTATATGTCAGTAGGTGGGGTGAAAGATTGTTAGATCGTTGTTCACGGAGCTAGAGTAGGATATGATTACAAATCTTGTGTGAAATACTAAAAATTGGAATCAAAAGCAGGGGTTTTCTGAGCATATTGTGTGATTTTTTGTAAATTTTAAGGGACGAGAGATGGGCAGTTGACAGTTGATTTTTAGTTCCCCTGTATACGATAGCAACTGTTAATTTTGTCCTTTAACAGATATTTCATTTGTGTTTAGTGCACAAAATTTTACCATCATAGTGCTTCAAAGAAATCCAGCAGAATTTGTGCTTTTTGCAAGACCAAGATTTGCACTTTTGGATATTTACGAAAGTGGCCACAATTGTTCAAATCAGCAAAGAAGACTAGAAAAAGGTGTAACTGAAGAATAGCAGTGTCACTCTTTATTACTTTTTTATTTAAATAATTTTTGGTCAATATTCAGTCACTTTTCTCATATTTACGGCTTTTCTTTCAGGCATCAGAGCTGTGGCATGCCCATATTTGTTTTCCATCAGCAAGTTTCTCCCCAAAAGTAAGTTTTTCTTTTTTCTGATTCAATACCTGATGAGTGTGGTTCTTGCATTATAATCTTTAATAATTTCTTCATCTGTGAGATGCTGAGTGGCTAGTTCAGTGGCGCATCCAGGATTACGCTTTAGAGGCGGCTAGCATATTTTAAAGGCCTATATGTACCCAGATCTGCTCCGGCTCTCTGCCGAGCTGTCTTTCTTTCCTTTGATTTAATGGGACGTGCCGAATCAGGTTCTGGCTTATACTTTTTCTGCTGACTCGAGCAGAGTCGTAACCAGCCAGGGTAAGCTCAGGAAAGTTTTGGTGGGGCTAATTCTGAATGCTTTTAATATGTTAAATAATGAACTACCTACTGTACTAAAATATATCTTTTTTGCGAGATTTTTGGTGTGTTTCTGTATTTGGATAATTTTAAAGTGTGTTTGCAATCAAGCGATTTAAAGTTTTATTATTAAATTATCAAAATATTATGAAGGTTAAATTTTAAACATTCTAGTATTTCGAATTTCATAAAAAAAAATTATAAAAGAGAAATTGTTTGACAAAATTAATATCTTTTTAAAAAATTCGGACTTTTTTAAGGACCTATTAAAAAAATATTCTTTCATAATTTAAAAAAATTAAATATCTAGTCTAGTCTGGGAGGGGTTTCAGCCCCCTTAGCTTCCCCCGTGGGTGCGCCAATGGGCTAGTTCATCCTCAGCACTAGTTACCCAGCTTAGAATCCTCCAATCAAATAATCAAACGTTGTCATTTTTATTTGGTTTTATTTTTTGCTGAATCTTTATTGAAAATTGCATTGCAAATAATGTGTAGATTTATGAGATTAAACTGTATTATATTATTTCTTTCACTTTTTTTTCTCTTTGAGAAATTTCAGCAAATAATGAATAAATTTTACGAAAAAAGTTATATAAATTTTTATGCAGTGTTTTAATTCTAAGAAAAGATTTGGTTCCAGCTCCATTTTTCGTAACTTTTGGACCAAATAATCCAAACATTTGCTTCAAATGTAAATAAAAGTTGTTGATTTTTTCCCCCCTAAAGTTTCTTTTTAGAGTGAAATTCAGTACAACACCTTTAATCCAGACATCTACAGTCTAGAACCTTCTGTAATCTGCCCAATAGTAAAAAGTTAGAGACGGGTGTCGCAGATTTTCATTTCTCTTTCGCAGATTCTTTTCCATCGAACCTTTATTTTGCTTTGCATTATGTTTAGCTCTTTATTACTTAATATTATTATTTTAAAAAATTAATAAAGTGCATAAAGACGTTACAGGTAAGTGATTGTTTGATTAATTAACGCTCATATTGTAAAATATTTTACCTGCAGATTATTTTCTGCCCCTGAAGTATCTGTTGCAGACATTTCGAAAACTTTCTGCTAATAGGGTAGTCTGGATATTTCTGAATGCTTAAATTATTGTATCTCATTTTTAGTTTCAATTTAAGATCATATTAATCTAAGTATAAACCAGTGTAAAACAGTAAGAACCAAAATAACTTGTTAAAATACCATAAAGTATATAAATCAGTGTTGAATTCGGGGGTGGAGAACATTCCTCCCAAAGCAATGAGAAGATTTGAGATTTTGTGTTTTCAATGGTCAAAATGTGCTTCCCCCCCCCCCCCCCCCCGAGCCACAGAAATCCCTTCAGGAGAAAGTGTCTGACTTCAACACTGATATAAATGTGCAAAAATATACTTTTAACCTTTGTACAGGCGGTGGGATAAAATATATCCCACCTAATTTCAACAAGATTCTCACCAGAAAAATTTAACTAAATTTTATATTTTTAACTTTGGAGGAAAATTGTTGAAAAATTGCTTTTCCTTATTTAAAAATAAAATTTTTCGATTATTCTGGTGAGAATTCAATATTTAGAAACATTTTTGCTTGCCTCTCAAGGGATTAAAGTGGTGCATTTATGTACTTTTATGGTGTTTTAAGAAGTTCTTTTGGTTCTTAAGACGTTAGATAGAGCCACAGGGTGTCTACAGAATCTGGAAATCAAGAAAAAATCAAATAGGTTTGGTTTATCAGTGGGAAAAGTCAGGGAACTTTAATTAAAATACTCAAAAATCAGGGAAGTTTGCTTATATGTGAAAATATTTTCATTTTGACCTTGCCAACGAGACCGATTCGTCTATTTTGTATACCATATTTTTTCACATATTCAGTCTTTCTCAACATTTTTAAAAAGATGCTCATGGTATATGAGTTTTTGATGGATAACACAAATTATGGCAATCAGATGTCCTCATTTTCTGTGGATAGCGCTTATATTTATGGCAATTTACCCATTTTTGAAAATTTTACTGATATTATATTATATTACTGATATTATATTTATTGATACATTAGCATAACCTGACCAGGTGGCCAGCTTAATCCAATTAGCTATCCTGTCAGATATGTCTTAGAATTGAATTGTCTACAATCTCATAAAGGCCAGTTATGTCTAAGGTGGTTCCCCAGTCGTCTCTAAAGTGTAATACTACAAATCTTTACAGGGTCAGCGATTCCACACACTTCATCAGACCCCTGAACTGTTTAGATGTAAGAAACTGCAGTATAAACCAAAAAGTTGAATTACTTATTATGAAAAAGTTTTCTGTATATTTTATAGTATTAGATTTTTGCAAGTTTTTTAACATTGAAATTTGCGCTTTGTGAAAAATCTTGAGGTTATGGTTAAAAATAAAGGTCATTTTCAGATACAGCGCTAAAAAATACATAAAAATCAATTATCAAAAGTTAAAAAATACAATCATCGCAGGCATGTGTATTGTGTAATGAATGTACATTATTAAAAGGCTAACAATGGACATAGTACTTAGTTTTCATTCCATACTACAAAATTATCTCAGTAATCAAGGTTGTCATCAAGGAAAATTTCATAATGTTAGCATGTTACCTAATACAGTATTATAGTTTTTAATTGAATTTATTGTTTTAGTAAAACTATTATTAAAAATAAAATTTATTTTATTTTAAATGTAATTACAAAAATCATTGGAGCTCAAATTTTTAGAATATACTAATTAAGTTTTAAAACAAACAATAAAAACTGAATGAAGAAAATAAAAGACAATTTCTTAATTTTAAGAAATGTGAAAATCAATTTAATTTATTTACTTCATCTGTAATGATTAATGTTGAAACTATTATATTGAATTTATTATTGCAGTTTATCGAAATTAAATGTGATTCTATATAGAAAAGAAAATATATGGGTGTTCAGGGTATCTATATTTTTGTAATTATTTGTCATTCGACTTGATTGCCAAACGTTAATGTACGATTAGGCGTTATTTAGCCAATGTTCGTTGCCACCTTTTTTGCACAACAACTTTGAATAGCTGCTGACCTTCTGGATTTCTTCAAGTCAAATAAATCTAATTTGAATCTAAAAATCTATTTAAAAAATGAATTGAAATGACAGCTTTGTTTTTGCTGATTTTAACTTTACAGAGTAATTTGTGCACGAAGATCAAGATTAATATGCCACCACATACAATCAGTGTTTTAAGTAAATGAAATTTAGATAATTTCATCCAATTTTCTGGATTTATTTGGTGAAAGGTGTTGTATTTTTTCTGAACAATGAATATTAATAATAATTTTGGAATTAAGTTTATAAATATTCATTCTATATGATTGCATTTTTATGTAAAAAAATTTCTATGCCTACAGTATTTATAAAAATCTAGTTTTTGGTGTGTTTTGTAGTTTTATACATTATCCTTAATTTAGCCCATGATGGTAAACGAGTTTAACATGCCTACTTTATAGTGTATTTATCTCAATTTTTTGTTGTTCTTAAAAGTATTCAAATTTTTAACTGTCTAAGGAATCAGATACAATTTCCGTCAGATTTTTTTTTTACTGTGCTACATGAATCTTATTTGTTTCTAGCCTCATAGCTCATGGCAAAGATGTGTTTTGTACCAGAAATTTAAGTTAATAAATAATCTGAAATAAATGCTACTTAGAAACAATGTACATTTTATTAAATCGTGATAAATGTTTTAATTCTAAAAATTCCAGAAACTTTGATAAATCTCATATGCTTATAAATTTACATATAACTTTTTAAATTTTTTTGGATATTAAATATAATGCAGTTTATTTTAGTCAGATTACTAAACAATGACTTGCAGAGCTGACGTTCACACCTCTGATCTGTGGATTTGCTAGTTATACGCAGATTACCTGCTTTAGTTCATTTGTGTTTTCAAAATTGTATGTTATGAGATATAAATTAGTTCAAAGTGTTTGCTCTACTGAAACAGAATATAAATTTAATAGCCTGTCCACCAAGAAAATTAAAGGAGTTAATTTGTACGAAAATAGATCTATCACCGAAAAATGAATTAGTTGGTGTATATGCTACTTCGTTTTTAAGAATTGAAAGCAAAAGAATAATGGAATACGTAAGGAATGACAAAAACAAAATTCAAAGAAAGAATCAAAGAGCATAAAGCAGATATAAAATTTTGTCGTCAATTCACAGCTCTCTCTCGTTTAAGTTTTAATCAGAATATCACAATAGATCATGATCATGCAAAAATTATACATCCAACGCATTCACTATCAGAGAATCCATTTTAATCCTGTGTAAAAAATATGAAGTATGTAATGACGCCCTATCATACAATATCCCCATATATGGTTAAATATTCCCAATTTATGAATTCAATATCCTGAAAATATATCCATGAAAACTTGAGCAAAATGACATATTAAATTTTATGGTACAGCTGTTAAATATTTTCTTCTACGCAAATTTAATCTGAAACACTGTTACTTCGATTGTCGAGCTACCATTTCAAATGAAAGTGACTTATGAGAACAAAGTGTTGTTATAAAATAAATGGAACTGCAGTTAATATATAATCTCTCTACTTAAGTTCAGTTCAAGGGACTGTTACTTCTACTTTCAATTCTAATAATGATTGGCTCTCTCATTTCAAAATGAAGTGACGTATTTGTGTAAATAAACAGCAATTAGTTATTAAAATATTCTCTTATGATGGGCTTGGTAAATACAGTCTGTTACAAAATTATAAGACCACTTAGAATTTCACCTTTTTTCAGCAAAGAAAATATTAGTTTGAATTTAAAAGTAGTTGAATGAAAAGAAATAACTCTATAATGTTTATTTAGCTCAGGGAAAAAAAGTTTGAATATTTTTTTGTTTCATGCCAAATGAATTTACACAAACTCGCTGTTTCATAAATATAAGACCACTCTTATATTATTAATAAAGCAGACGATTTTATTTTGAACTCAGAGTTTAACTGTAACCTAAACAATCTGTAAAACTTAAAAAGAAGAATAAAATGTAGAAATTCTGAATTGTATCTGATTCTATGAATTTATTAGTAAAATGCCTCGTCACAGTGAGCTGTCTGAAATAGAAGTGAGAAGAGTGTGGTTCTACAAAGGAAAAGAAAAGTCTGAACGTGAAATAAGTAAGATTCTTAATTGTTCTAAAACTGAGATTCATAATGTTTTAAGTAAAAAAAAGTTGTATGGAACGCATAAACGATCTGGTCATAAAAAGAAGTTATCAGATCTTGATAATAGGCAGATTGTCAAGCTAGCAACGGAAAAATACCAGTCGACTCGTAAAATAGCACAACAGATAACTAAAAAGGTATCACATGCAACCGTGTGGCGAAGCTTGAAATCTAATGCTTGTGTTATTTCTCACATATTAAAAAGTAAACCACTACTACTGAAATGTCACAAAGAAGCTCGTCTTAAGTGGGCAAAAAATGTCATGTCCTGGAACTTTGCATGGAGAAATGTATTGTTTTCAGACGAGAAAAAATTCAATCATGATGGTCCAGACAGCAATAATTACTACTGGCATTATTTAAGGCAAAGTTCTCGCGAGTTCTTCAGTAGGCAGATGGGAGGCGGTTCCGTTATGGTGTGGAGTGCATTTTCATATGCAGGAAAATGCGATCTCAAAGAGTTGAAAGGAATATGAGCTCGGAAAGTTACCAATGAATGCTATTTCAAAGTCTGATACCCTTCGGACCACTTTTAGTAGGTGCAAAATGGAAGTTTCAACAAGATAATTCTCCCAGTCATTCATCGAAATCAGCAAAAGAGTGGCTTAAAAGAGAAAAGATTGATGTTTTACCTTGGCTAACTCGAAGCCCTGACCTAAACCCCATAGAAAACTTGTGGGGTTATTTGTCCCACCAAGTGTATGAAAATAACAAACAATATCCTTCAACATATGAACTAGAAATGACCATTATGGAGAAATGGGGCAACATTCTCGAATCGTTCCTTAAAAAATTAATTAACTCTATGCCAAATCGTGTGTTTGAAGTTATTCAGAGAAATGGTGGAGCAACATCTTACTTAATTTGAGAAAACTGTTCTTTTCCACAGGTGGTCCTATAATTTTGTAACAGCTCTTTTTGACACTTTTTTTTTTACATTGATGTTTTATTTTTTCCGAATTAATTTCATTTGTCTAAGTTGCTATATTTTACTAAAAACTTGATGTACTAACATAAAATATTCTTTATTTTGATTGAAATATTTCCTTAATTAGATAAATAGCAAAAATATATTGTGGTCTTATACTTTTGAAACAGACTGTACAGCCCAAAAGTACTAAGAAGTTTTAAATAAAATGTATCTTTTTAACATGTAAAATCTTTTTTATTATTTTTGTCATATTTTAAGGAAAACAGTGAGCTCTTTAAAGTTCATAGTGTATATTTTATGTTTGTATCAAAGTGAAGTATTGCATTTTGTCTCATAATTTTAATTAAATACAAAGTTTTTTGTTTGCACTTAACACGTTGGCGGCGGGTGTCGAAAGGTGTTCGACACTAGCGCCCCTCTTCAAATGGCGGCCTTCAACGTCCCTTCGATACCTGTTAATGCTGTTTCAATTCATTCTGTATCTGTCTAGCCAAATGGTAACATCTTTAAATTTCTCCCTAGCCTTCTTAAAGAGTTTTGCTTGATACCTGTGCTACCCGCCACCGGATTTTTTCCAGGCAAAAATATAAAAGTCGGCAAAATTTGTAATGGAACATTTATAGCATTGCATTAAAATTAAATTTCAACAAAAAAACTTTCAGCCACGAGGAATGATTTCACCTCATACGGCTTAGCCGCCAACGTGTTAACTGACAGTAATGCTCAAGTACAAAACAAAGATGCATATAAAATCATAAGAGGAACACAATTTTTCACCTTGATTCAACATAAAATATATAATGCGAACATTAAATAATTCCGCAATCTTACTTAAAAGGTGACTAAAGTAATTAAAAAAAGATGTTACAAGTTTAAAATATACATTTTATTTAAAACTTCTTAGTACTTTCAATCCTTCCAAGATCATCATCAGAGAATATCTTAATAACTATATGTTGTTTATTTACACAAATACGCCACTGTTTTAAAAATGAGAGAGCCAATAATTACTAGAGTTGAAAGTAGAAGTAGCAGTAGCGGTTTCTAAACCAAGAAACTGCTACTTCTACTTTCAACTCTAGTAATTATTGGCTCTCTCATTTTTAAAACAAAGTGACGTGTTTGTATAAATAGACAACAATTAGTTATTAACACATTGTGTACGGGACACGTACTAGTATGTTTTCTGACGATTGAAACTTGAGCGCGGGACACGTACTAGTACAGGTTAACCAGGGCTCGAAATGGAAAAATCCACGAGCCGGAACGCTATTACAAAATTATTGTTGACTACTTTTTTTTTTTTTTTTTTTTTAAGTATAGTAACGTCCTGATTATCCGAGTTTCCGCTTTAACCGAGTTACTTTCTTCTGATGGACTGATGGCTTCCATTATTATGGAACACCCATTATAAATGAAGTGTTAGGTGAAGATGAAAGAGCAGCTGTAAAAAGTTAGAACTATGATTTTCTGGTCAGAATGGGGAAAAAATGGCCATAATTAAAAAATATATATATGGCCATCCCCCTCCCTCCATTCTGGACAGAAAATCAGAGTTCTAACTTTTTACGACTGTCCTTTCATCTTCACTCAACACTTCATTTATAATGGCTGTTTCATATTAATGGAAGCTATCAGTCCATCAGAAGAAAATGATCTATTCCAAAGGTATAAGTTTGACTGAAAAAAACTATTTAATTCTTTGATCAGAAAGAAGAGGTTACACCTGCAATTTTCATGACACTAATATAATTATATAGCTGCCAATTTGTACGATTTTGTTACCTCTAAAATTTAATACAAATTTTTGCCATATGTAATCGTTGACAACTGTTAGATTTCGGCGATTGAATTAAGCAAAATTTACTGGTAAGGTTGAGAAGTAAAAATAAATTCTTGGAAATTGGTAACTATACTGTAGCATAATACTGCAGCAAAATTGACATTCAACAAACAAAAACTATCAAGGGCTTTTTCAAATAAAAAATTTCATTCTCTGTTTTTCTTAAAAGTAAAGGAAATGTAAATCAAAGAAATGTTACTAGTACCATTAAAATGAATGAATTAAGTGAAAATTTATATTTCATGTCCTTAGTTGGTGACGATTTCTGTAAATCCGGTTTATACGAGTTTTTTTGCTTATCCGAGGCCAACTTGGTCCATATTAACTCGGATAATCGGGACTTTACTGTATAGCAAATTTATATTTAACCGTAGAAAAACCAATTTTTAAAAATGCATTCAAGATTCTAAATAATTAGAAAAAAAACTTTACTGAGAGCATAGTAAGCTATATGTATGATAACTGTAACAATATTTTTTAATAATTCCACGAACCGGAACAATATTTTCCATACTTTCACGAACCGGAACAATATTTGTCACAATTTCACGAACCGGAACGATGTTCCGGTTTGCTCCGGTACATTTCGAGCACCGGGGTTAACTAAATTTGCGCGCAAAACCCCCGCCCCCGGCACAATTCCGCAGCGAAATGTACCCGGACAGAATGTGTTAAGATATTCTCTGATGATGAGCTTGGAAGGCTTGAAAGTACTAAGAAGTTTTAAATAAAATGTATATTTTAAACTTGTAACATATTTTTCATTACTTTAGTCACATTTTAAGTAAGATTGTGGACCTTTTTAAAGTTCACATTATATATTTCATTCAAACATGCATATTTTAAGCAAGCATATACACATCATTTCAATTTAGTTTGGAAAAATCAAAATGCATTCTGATCATCTACCTCAGATGATAATTGTAAAAGTTCTTTTCTAAAAAATAATTATGTCATTTTATAATAAAAATACAAAAGAAGGCCAAATTTTCGAGTTAGCATAAATATCTAGAATAAAAAATGGATTTTCATGAAAGTTTTCATTACTTTTAATGCAAATAAGGATTATTTTCCTTTCTTAAAGTGAAAATGCAACTATTTTTGCTACTGTGTCTTCCATCAAATACTGTTTTTTAATAATTATTTAATTACTAGAATTTTCTAGAGAAAAATGATTTTTTTCGTCTTGATTATAATCTAGATTCTTGAAAAACTCTGGTGGACTGATTGAATGCATATCTCATGACTAATAGTGCTCACATTAAACAATTTTAGTAAGAAAACTGAAATGTTACTCTTTCGTTGTATTTGTGATAGAGATCGGAAATAGTTACTTCTGATTAACAGGTTGCATCGTTCCATACTTGCACCAGTACTTCCAGCAACTTGTTATTTTTGTAACATACAGGCATCCCCCGACTTACATATTACGCGACTCGCGTGAATTCGCAGTTACGTAATAAATCTCGAAAATTACATTTGTGAACATACTAGCGCATTTGATACGCAGTTGCATACTTTTGATATTATATATAGATATAAACCACAACCGTAATATAGTTTATATATTACATAGAGTTATATTTTTATTGTATATACAATCAAATACAAAACAACTTCATCTTAATTGTTAGTTATACATAGTAGTCATCTAAATCAAAATAAATACAGTTTGTGATTATCAAAGATTAGTTTATTTTGTGAGTGCTATTCATTTGTCTTGTCATTAGAAATTCATTGGGAATAGGTTAAATGAGTCCTCTTTAATTATTTCTTATTTTTAGAGTTGTTTGATGTAGATTCAAAATTGTTATAAATCAATTCATCAATGTTAGATATATATATATGTGTGTGTGTGTGTGTGTGTGTATATATATATATACCGGGTGTCCCAAAAAGGATTGACTGATTTTAAAATTCAATAACTTCCAAACGGTGACAGATATTAAAAAAATTCTTGCAGGAGGGTTATGCATAAGGTCAAAAGTTTTTTTACAGTGATTTTCGATTTTAGTTCGAATTACAAACAATAGATGGCGCTGCGATCAATAGACGCTAAATTCAGGCTCGATTTTTGGTACATCGTGGCCCGGATAATACGTTTCCATCTCCTTTTTCCGCATGAAACAAGAGAAAGGACCAAAAATCGAGCCTGTATTTAGCGACTATTGCTTACAGCGCCATCTATTGTTTGTAATTCGAACTAAAATCAAAAATCACTGTAATAAAACTTTTGACCTTATGCATAAACCTCCTGCAAGAAATTTTTAAATATCTGTCACCGTTTGCCAATTATTGAATTTTAAAATCAGTCAGTCCTTTTTAAGACACCCTGTATATGTATATATATATATATATGTGTGTGTGTGTGTGTGTACTAGGGGCCTCTGCCCCCTGCAAGCAACGCTCGCCAACCCTCGTTCAGATACCACAGAATCTAAAAACACGCTAATCTGATGGGTTTTTAAAATATTAGAGAGGATTGAATTACACTGAAAATAGCTATGCATATCTCCCTGTAAACGGGTTTCCATTTAATTCCCTTTGATTGCAAAAATTTAAGGCCGAATCAGTTGCTGTTAAGACATCCAATGGTTGTTTCCGTTTTTGATTAAAAAGAATCAGTTAAACATTTGAAAAGAAGCTAAAATAAAATGAATGAAGTATACAGAGTCTTTGTCTCCCGGTATTTTAAAACAATCTCTATAACAATAGCCTAAGTCATGTGACTATCATCAACAGTTTCGGGCGGACCATTTCGTTTTTTAAACTCTAGGTGACAATATGGTACTTTAATGTTAGCCAGGCACAGGTGATAAGTCCCTAAATATTATTCTATCGCCATCATTTAATCTATATTATAATAGTTCAAATCATGTAACTGCCATAAACAAATACTCTGATCCCGTCGCCTTTCATATGAAAGTTTGGCACAGATATCATATTGGCGCGATTTTTTTCCGACGCCAGTTTGGGGAAAGCATCAACAGCATAAACAACAACATTCGGCTTACCATAACAAGCAAAATAACGATACTTTGGTGCCAGTTAAGTACCCGTTGCGTATATGACATTGGCGTCAGAAAAAAAACGCGCCAATATGGGGAAGTATATGACATCTGTGCCGAAAGTTTTTCATTTTGATTAAAAAATCAATTTTTTTTAAAAATAAAACTACATAAAAGTTGCCATGGTCGCAAAGAATTCTTGGCACTGTTACACTAGCCGGGTGCAAATCTCGCCTATAGCTTTTTTTCAACTTGCCAGTTAGCATTTTTTTTTATTTTTCGAGTGGTAAATTAAAACATTGATTTGAAGTTGAAATTAAATGTCATGGTTTGTTGCATTATTTAATATTTGGCCAGATGTCATGTACGCACCTCAGGTTTGGCGTGATTTTTTTTAACGAAAATCTGGCGAAAACCTCGTTTTCGAATACCAGTTATATATGTATTTTTGGTACTACTCAGGGCCGAAACAAGGGGTGGGCAGAGGGGGCACGTGCCCCGGGCGCCGCTTTAACAGAAGGTGAAGGGGGCGCCAGAATGAAGATTTTGTTTGACGTTTGATACAAGAATGTATATATATATATATATACGAAATTTGTACAAAAATGTCTCGCAGCCGGAAAATTTAAAGGAAAACTTAATCAAATGCATTACACTTTACAAATAGATAAAAAGATTCATCTACAATACAAAATTGCAAATGAATAAGAAAAAAGGCTTTTTTCCTTCTCCCATTCCAAAAGTATCATGACTATGCCTTTCATCTTCACCTTTGCCTTCTATCTTTCACTTCCTGTGTAGGAAAATCACTACCATTTTTCAAGGTCAATCTCTATTGTCGGACACTGTCCACTACTGATAACTACCAAGTGCGAAGCGACCCGTCACAGTCTGAGTTTTCTATTAGATAAAAAAATTCCATGAAAGCTGTTTGTTGTTTTTCCGCTAAGCAGCGTTGAGTTTCTTTTCTTTTTTTCTTTTTTTTTTTCGTCTTGCTATGGGCGATGGCTGCCCGGACAATAAAAACAAACAGGAGGGGAAATGCACAAAGTAAAATTCTTAGTAAAACCGTTTTTTGTTTAAGAGTACAGCATTTGTAGTGGGACGGTAAAAAATCTTGCACAGGACGTCATCACGTCATATCTAGAAAAGCAAAGCCCCCCGCCTTTATCGCCCAAAATGATTTTTTTTCTCGTCTTTCTGGCATTTCTAGGCGTTTTGCCACCCTGCAGTGGCGTATCTAGACTCATCATTTCTGAGGGGGGTGAGGTGTAGTAAAAGTTTCTAAGAGGGAATCACAAGAATCGGGAAAAATTCCGCTTTAAACAATTTTATCATAGCAGGTAACACATCTATTACACAATAAACCTACTATGATGAAAAAATACAAACGTACAGCAAAATGTTGACCTCATTTAGGCCTATACAAGAAAAAAAAATTCCTTTTCATTCCGTTTTCAAGGTTTTAATGAATCAATGTTTGGCAAAGCTGATTACGTAGTTCAGTTTTATATATTTTAAATTTAATAATAAGTTGTCTATTAGATACTTTACTTAGTAAAATTGTTTTTGTAAATTTACTTTGCAGTCGAGGGTTGGGGGGGGGGGCGCCAAAATCCATGCTTGCCCCGGGCGCCATAAAGGCTAGTTTCGGCCCTGGTACTACTTAGTTATCCCGTCGACCAAAAATCTATCTAATCAAAAGCAACTCGTTGTAAATGATCCCACCAAGCCACAAACCTAAAACGTCAGTCATAAAAAGAAGTGATATCACATAAAAAGAAGCGATATAGAAGTGCATACTACGAGTGCCGTGTAAAAATCTATCACTACTCATAATGTTTCCAAAGGACTCGGAGTGAGGTACAGTATGTGAAAACTGCTTGGCGACCTGCACTTACATATGACTATTTGTTTAACAATTTTCTTCTTGAATTATTGATCCCATTAAACTGTGAAAAGTTGAAGCTTTTGGTGTTTACGTGTCCATTCTTATTTAACATCATGGGATTGATTTGTTGATTTTATTTACCATCATTTGAACAAGAAAGGCCACTTTTTTTACGCGGAGGATTTTCTAAGTAAACATGTAATAAACATTTTGAGTTTGTGAGATAATAATAAAAAATAATGATCATATGAATATTACTAACAATGCACCTAATAATAGACGTTAACTAAACTAAGATATATTGCAGTAAAGCTTGCGTTAACGGAATTGCACATGACAGGGGAAAAATTTGTTCTAGTAAGGCTTTGTTCCAATAGTATTTTATAATATTCATTATGTCGGAAACATGACATTTTACGTTTAAGAATTAATTCTGTCATAAACAGTATTCATTTTACCAGTTTTCCCTTTAATTTTGAAACAGTGTATTATTAAGCGTATTTATGTAATTAAACATTATGTTTAAAATATTGAAAAATATAATTGTAAAAATCGATGATTACCACAATTACATACTATTTTCTGCTTGCCTTACAAACCTTTCTGATATATTACAGATCTTCCTTCTACAAATATTTATAAGACTTATATAATGAGAATTTAAAATTAATTTTTTTGACTTTCACAATTTTTCGAAATTGATGTAGGTACTGCATATATTAAATATACGCCTGCAGGTCGCCAAGCAGTTTTCACATACTGTACCTCACTCCGAGTCCTTTGGAAACATTATGAGTAGTGATAGATTTTTACACGGCACTCGTAGTATGCACTTCTATATCGCTTCTTTTTATGTGATATCACTTCTTTTTATGACTGACGTTTTAGGTTTGTGGCTTGGCGGGATCATTTACAGCGAGTTGTTTTTGATTAGATATCACTTCTTTTTGTAAGGTATTTCATTTGCATTATACATATTCCATTTTAATTCAGAAAAGAAAAGATAAACGAAAGAAGATAGAAGTAAAAAAATAATTTAATAGTGATGCTATAAAGTTTTCAAAAGTGTAATATATCTAGTAGGACATAATGTTGGACTTTTTTAAAAATAATTCAAAACCATTTTATCGATCTTTCAAATCTCAGAAGAAATCATTTATTGTTTAGAAATGATAAAATCTGTCGAACTAACCGGAAATATTTATTTCTGTTGTTCAATAAGCTATATGGTGATTCATTAATTAACTCAGCAAGGATTTTATCCTAATAACTTTTCAAAAACTACATTTACATTCTCAAAATTGACATCATTTTACACAAAATATGTAAAGACTTAAAAACAGACTGAATAATGATCATTTGTTTTATCACCGGGCGTGCTTAAAGTAATTTTTAAATAAAATTAGTTTTTTTATTTCAGGAAATCCAACGTCCCTCCGAAAAGCGCGACAGAAACTCAGATTATCTGATTAAGCTTTTATTTTTTTATTTTTAAATATTTTCATAAGCTCTAACATATGTTGAATTTTCTGAATTTTCAATGCATGTACTTTCTAAATTCCTAATTGTTTTTTACGTGACTAACAAGACATACTAAGTCGTATGCTTTCCATGCATTTTCTCATGTATTGCGGATAATTCATCCGATAAATTACATTCATTTCAATAAAAGTTCACAATTCGATATTCCATCGTTATGAAATGACTTTCCCTAATTTCTGTCATATTTGTAAATGTTTAAGTAGTTCTATAATCTGATTAAAAATTAACTAAAAGCTATTAGCATATTAATAGCATTCTTTAATTACCAAGTCCAGTATAAGAGTCGATTAGTTTAATAAATTCCCTTATTAGTCTTTTTAAATGAAAAGTAAAACGAAAAATTTCAATAAAACTACCAAAAATTTATTTGATATAAAAGGATTTTTTAAAAAATGAAAAAAATTGTGTAATAAAAAACAGACTGTATTACCTTTGTAAAATGGTTTAAATTGAATAAATTGCAAAGTTTGGAATTTTGAAAAAAATATTTGAGTATATGTGCGTTTTAATATAAAAGCAATACAGAAGAGAACATTTACTCGCTTATTTCAATATGATACACACTAGACAGTATTCCTAAAATTCTGTCGAATTGTTTTCATGACTATAAGTAATCTGTGATTCACTAAAGTGTTTACATTATCTTTCTAAGCACGTTCTGTGGTTCCTCCGTAGTTGGTATTTACCTAGAATCTTTTCATAATCGAGGTCCACTGGCACGTTTCTATAATCTAGTTTCTCCTCAGATATCAGCAGGACATTCCGCGATGATTATTGTGCGCAGTACCTTCGTCAAAAATCATTCCGATTTCGTGCAAAATAAAATTTCATTTAATTGTGATCTAACTTTTGTGTGCAAAAATACCCATAGTATTGGAATTTTAAAAGGGTGTGTGCTAAAATCTTGAAGTATCTTTAATAAAGTGGATAATAGAAACATGTTTCATAAAGTAGAAACCTGGATTGGACCTAAATTACTATTAAATAAAATTTATTTAGTAGTTCAATAATAAGCTATTTATCTTTCAATTTTATGTATTTCAACTCTTCATTAACCATTAACTGCTGTTAGCGATCTCGCAGACCGCTACATTTTTCAATTTTTACAATTAATCTTGTAATTTCCAGTTAAGGTATGTATACTGGTGAAATTTTCTTTCATTCTGAGCTCTAGAACTATTGCTAGATATTCTGAATATTTTTAGTTTAATTATAATAATCCTGTACTAGTTTAGTACAGAAACAGTACTTGTGAGTTAACAGAGCTTTTCATTCATCTTTTAATGAAACGGTCTCGGAGAACACACGCAGTAGTTATGCGACAATTCCTGTCACAGCAGTTAATGGATAAGTAATTCCAAAAAATAATTGCAATTAACCCTCAACTGCTGTTAGTGCTGCTTTTTTTAATTTTCACAGTTTAACTTGTAATTTCCAGTTTAACTACCAATACAGTAAAATTTTGCTTTATTTGGAGTCAAAGTACAATTATTTGAAATGTTTGGAAAAGCAAGATTTTATTAGAAATATTACTCTACAAACAGTTTAGTGCAAAAACAGTATTTTATGATTAATTGCGACTTTTATTCATTTTTCAATCGAATAGTTTCGCAAACCTTTCTGAATTGTTATGTGGCAATTTTCTGCAACAGCAGTTAAGGGTTAAATGAACTTTTTCAGATGAATTCTCATGTGTAAAATGCATTATTACATTTAGGACTATGGACATCTCATTCAGGTTTTAACTGCCGTAAATGCGACCGCCAATCGTATATTGTGGTGACTACAGATAATTATTAAATTTATACAAAACAAGTTAGTTTTGAACTATAGCTACAGTATTCAGTAATTTGCTGCTTAATAAAATGTATGTTTATATAATAAAATGCCAAATACAGTAAAACCATACCCTAAAGAGACCACGTTCTCTTAATGGAGGTCGGCCCCACCAGTGGCCGAGAGGTTCTGCTCTCGAAGCTGGTAGACGGGAAGTGCTGGGTTCGATCCCAATCGCGCCCGTCGGCCTAATCGTTCGGAGTTTTCGTGGTTTTCTTCGAGCCGTGGATCTTCCATGCGTTAATATGGATTAGGTTCCCTTAGAAAGACCCCCACGGAGGGCACTCCCCCCGGGCCTATATCCCTCGTGTAGATAATTGGCCGTCAAAAATCAACCCAACTTAATGGAGGTCATTTTTAAATCTAGATTTTAACTGTTGAAAAAAGGTAACAACTAATGTTACTAAAATTTATTTTTCACATTAGGGAAAAATATGAAAATTTAAGCATAAGAACAAATGTCAATTAGATAAATTAACTACTGCAGAGTTTAAAAAATGAATACATTTGATTTGATTTTACCGTTTTATCTTTTATAACTTTTATTACCAAGTCCTTTCAAAGTTCAGTAAATATTTTTTTTCAACCATTTGGAAATACTTGTTGTTTTCGGTCGAGGATGGGACCAAATGATGCTCGCATTTTATTTATTTTTTTTTTTTTAATGAAATTCAACGATGTTCTTTACTTTTAAAAGAATTTTTATTTGAATAGGTAATCGAAAGGCATAAAATCGTTAAAAGTTGTTTGAATAGATAATCGAAAGGCATAAAATCGTTAAAATTTGAAAAAGTTACAAAATGGGTATGCGCAAATTATCAGATATGAAAAAATCCAAACCCAAAGAGCGACGCCGAAATGAAAATCGTCTTGCAAAGTAAAAATTGAAGTCTTCAACTGATTATGTAGCAAATGAAAATCGAGATCTTCAACTGATTATGTAGCCCATGAAAATCGAGATCTTCAACTGATTATGTAGCCCATGAAACTCGATTACAGAATAAAAAACGAACGCGAAAAAGGAAACAATCTAATGTTTCATCGATTGATAGTAAAAGGCCATGTCTTGAGGGGCTCCAATCCACTAGCCACGGCGTTTTACAATCGGTCGATTCTAACAGTGAAAATTTGAGCTCAACGTAGGTAATTTGTCGCAATCTGTGGATGATTTGGTGGAACTGTTTCGATTTGTAAACTGTTTTTCTTCTCGAAACGGGACTTGGAGAGTTTATCGATGAAGGTTTTGGTCGTCTGAAGTTTGATCTTTGCGATCTGTTGTTGAAGAGGATGCGACGGAATTTGGTGGACGAAATTTAGATTTGTCGGTTAAATTTTGTTACGGAGGTGATTTGTCGCGATCTGTGGATGATTCGGTGGAACTGCTTTCGATTTCTAACCTCTTATCTTTCTCGGCTTCTCTTGTCGAAATGCCCAAAATTAAAACTAAGTAAATATTAAGTCAAAAAAAAATCCAAATGGTCGTTGTAATCTATTAAAATGCAATTTTTTTTTTTTGACGGGAACAAATAATGACGATTTCGTTAGTTTATCTATTTCTTTGAGAGTTTCCTCGTTTCCTGGCAGAATAGGGTAGGGGAGTTTATTGACCGTCATTCTTAATTTGTCATCAGAGTTAAATTCATTGCCTAAAAAGGCATAAAGGTGTTTAAACACTTAAAAGTTATTGGGATAAAAAAAAATCTAAACTTAGTTTAGAAGTTTGATGAATAATGCGCTCTCCGGAATAATTTTTCTAATAAAACCTTCTTCAAGCGACCAGGAAGAAACGGAATTTGTTTTATTTTCTTCAAAGAAATGGGTCGCAATGGAGGGAGTTCTACTGGGATGGTCTCTGAATGGAAGTAAAATTAGTATTGAGCCTATGGGAATAAATTTCGTTCCATGAAAAAATGGTCGTTCAGGGAGGTGGTGGCTTAATGGAGGTTTCACTGTATACCCTAAATGCGACAAAACTATGGGAAATCGCGTCTCATTTAGGTACAATGACCTTACATATTATGTACGCCATGCTGAGCTCCCATGGAAATATAAGTAGAGATATTATTACGTACGCCACGCTGAAATATAGGAGTAAATTACTTTAAACTGGTATAAATCAAAAACTAATTAATATTTTTACATGAAACTTTCAAAGGTTTGAACTACTCATAAAAAAAGTTCAAATGCCGTAAAGCGCGTAAAAATCCGATAATTACACATTGCTGTAGCCCTGTCAACAGATTTGGTCGGAACAAGAATTTAAAAAGTGCAAAAAATAGCACTTTTAAAATTGTATTTACTAAAAACCTATTCGCCGGATTCCGGATTCCACTTTACTTTCGTTTTCTGAGTCACGTGGCACGCCCCATTCCATAGGAACAAGAATTTTGTTTCTATCATAAATAGTTCTTGAGCTATGGATGTGTCAAAATCCCGTTTTGGTCAGTCCGAAAAATATAAACTAGACAGAGTACTAAAAATTTTTTACAAAATCGTTTGGCATCAATTGGCGGAAATTCCTTTCATTTACGGCTCATTGCACTGTTGTTTCTTTTGCTTGGCGAGAAACTCTGTCGAGTTTCTATGATCACCAAACTGTAAGATTAAATGCCAATAATGGTTGATCGTAAATGTCACATTCACTTGACTTTAAGCAAGTTACAAGTGTTTACGTCATCAAGTGATTTTTATTTCGACGTTTTATTTGTATATTTATTAATGTTATACTAATTTATTTGTTCTTTCGTTATTTAAAATAAAAATTATGTCAATTTGTATAATTTGGCAAGTGGTTTGGCGATTTATATAATTTGGCGAAATTGGTCGACGGAATAACTAAGTAGTACCCTATTTTTTAGTTATTTTCAAAAGGAAATAACAAAAAAAATTAATAACTATAAAACAAAATAATTAATATAATTTTTAAAAAAGGAATAAAAGTAAATAAACAACAATAGCCGGGTTATCATGTCAATCAAAATAATGCCCTTTTGGCCTCAATTAGGTACCCCGGTGCGTATATGACATCTGTGCCTAATATTTTTCTTTTCGTTTTGTTTTAAAAAAAAGAAAGAAGTGAAAGCCATCAATTTTAAATATTTCAGTTTTAAATGAAAGTTTTGTATTTTAAATAAAATGAATGAAGGGATTATATTGTAAATAAAATGAATGAAAGGATTATATTTTAAACGAAATTAATGAAATATAAAAAAAAAGGAGACGGAAAAAATATTTGGCGATTTATCACCTGCGTCTCGCTAACATAAAAACACTGAGTTCTTGATTTCTCTATCAGAATCTTTGGATTTGGCGAAAGATTGTTCAAGTAAATTGAATTATGAATAAAAGTTACATGATACATTTGTTAGCATACATTTAAGGGAGGCCAAACTGGTTGCCAAATTAGTTTAAAGTAATAACGTTTTCTAAAATCTGAAAAAATATATATCTGCTATGAATAAAATTTGAGTTTCTATTATTAGAGAAAAGTATTTAAAATTATACAAAAAAATTAATATCTCGAAAACTAAGTCGAATTTTAAAATTCTAATACCAGTTTTGAAATCTACGGATCAATACGGATTATTGGTGTTAATTTTAACACATAGAGTTCCGTATTTTAGGAGAAATCCCCTGAAACATAATCAGTTGTTTAATCAGTCGTTTCATAAATTAATTTCAATTCAGTCATTTCAGAAATTAGTTTCAATTCAGCCATTTCATAAATTCTCGTTTCATTAGGATTTTATAGATATATGGTTGATATAATAAATATTGCAGTTTCTTACAGAATTTTACTTAAGACTTGCGTAAAACTTTACGGAACGCATTACTTACGTAAGTCGGGGATGCCTGCATAACCAATCGCTGTGTATGCTGTCAACGGATGTTTTAATTAGAAGGCCAGGTGCCCTGTTGCACATATGTTTCCTGCATGTAAATTGCTTTACTGATATTGACACTTGGTATACTAACCTTCTCTCCTTCCCGCTTTTTTATCAAGTAAAATATACATATTTCCAATGAGTAACTTTACTTATAATCAAGTAAATGCTATATGGAAATGACACATTTTATTAAATAAATTTTATGGTTCAGAATACGTTTATTCGATTTTAAAAGTCCAGAATCTTGGCAGCTATATACGGTTTATACCATTTACTCACAGATAAATAACTATATTATTTATTCAATAGAGAATTTTTTTCCAGAAGCCAATTAACCAGAATACCAGTTATCCAGATATTCCTTATCTGGAAAACATCTGACTTAAAGGTCTGCATGGGCCGAGGGTTGACCCGAAACCCATGCCCAGCCAGCAAAATGAAAGTGAACTTTCAAACAGACCAGGCTGTGCTGGCAGAATTAGGGCAATTTTTTAAATGAGTTGAGCCAGGCCGACAAAAAAATTAAACGGGACTGCCAGCTGATAAAAAAAATTAAGTGGGCCGATATAAATGTTTAGACGAACCCGATGAAATATGAACCATTTTCAATGGATATGACTTTTGCAAGAATAAGTATAGATGTGCGTCACGAGCCGATGCGAGTTTGACAACATGAAAACAGAAATGTAACATTTCCGGTGAAGAGATCGGCATCAGATAGTTACATCGTGCCTGAACCTGGGTTTATTTTTTTCAGCAGACTCGTGCTGGGCCGAGATCAAGCTTACGCTTTTTTTCTTCATAGTCGACCCATGGAAGAACTGAACTTGTTCTCAGGATGTGTCAGTCAGGCAATATGTTTTGTAAAAATATTAATTGCGATATTGAACTTCTGTTAGCGGAATCTTTGGCTGTATAAGGTAGTTTTCAAATTCTGTGCTCAACAACGCAAAAGTTTTTGACACATTTTTTGATTCATTTTTAACTGTAAAGGCATAAAATTGATGGGCCTGAATATTGAAGTGATTTGGAATGAAATGCCTTTATCCATTTTTCAATAAATAAATTACTTAATATGCTATAAGAATTTCTTGTCATGTGAGCACATGTTCTTCTCCTTTCCCGTGCTATAGCTCCCAGAAATTCGATACAAAACGCTAACTTTGACTTATTTTTTTAAAGGTCTATTCCATTTATCAAAAACTGGATAACGCCATTCGATTACATAGTTTCTGAATAAGAACATCTGCCAATCTTATGCGTTTCAGAAAAGAAATGATTTCAGAAATGTGTCAGAAAGTAAAACTTTTGGATTTAAGAAGAGCCTTAATAAATTACAGAGAAATATTTTCACAAATCTAGTTTTTATTATACAACTTCAAAAGTTATGATGTTTTTAACACTCTTTTTTATTTTATTCTAAACTACATTAATTTTTTAATGAATCCTTATTTGAATGCTTGAAAGTCTAACAGTCTAAGTAATCATTAACGTTATTATTGTGTATTTTCTGTCTTGCGAACACATAGCAATTTTAAAATATCCTTTTAAATTATTCCATAAATATGTATGCAGTATTGCATAAACAAATCTTAATTGTTTGTTACGAAAAATTGGAATTTTTTGTAGACATTGAGTCGAGCCGGATCAGGCCTGATTTAATTTATTTTTGCATGGGGCGGACCCGTTTTCATTGATTTTTGTACAAGCCGGGTCGGGCCGCGAACTGTGAAAAATAAACAGGCCGGGACTGAAAATTCCAGCCCGTGCAGACCTCTAATCTGACACCAGCCATTCTGGGTTAATGATTCTGTACTGTATTTCAGTTTTTCACAATTTGTTTAAATTATATTTTATTTATTCTTCTAGGTCACATTCCCCTGGTGTACTACTAATTATCCTTCACAGCAATATTTTTGTCAAGCTTTTAACAAATCATCAAATTCCTGTACTCCAGCTAATACCTCAAGAAGTACAATTGCAGTAATTGATGTCAGTGATACTCAGGGAATATCACTACCTACCTTATCATCATACTTGTGTTATTGCTTTTTAAAATAGCTAATTCAACCTTTAGCTACAGTGTTAATTTAACATTATTTAAAGTTGAACTTTTCTTGAAATTTCTGTGTTTATCAGTACTCACCAGTTTATTTTATCATTAGTCTAAATGTTATCTGCTTATTTATGGCTCAACCAAGTTCATTTAACCTTAAAGACAGTATAAGATTGCAGTAATATATAAACACTAAATTACTGTCAATTCATTAGGAGATTACTAAAGATAAAATGACAAAGTAATATACATGTACAGCAAAGAATACTAAAGAAAGGACTCCTTGTAACATTCTAACTCATAATTTTATTGCTGTTCTCCTGCTTAAATCAATTTAGTTTTTAGGGCATATCAAGAAATTCTTTTAGAATAATTATGAAGTTTTTTCTGAAGCCCTCACTTGAACACATAGCTCTTGTTAAGATTGTTATTTTATTGTGGGAGCAGAATGATGTTAGGAACTTAATGGTGAAACTTGGTTTTCCCTGTAATTTTAGTCCTACAGATGTGAAATGGAAGGAAATTGAAGAAAAAGTAATAAAGAAAGTGTCGCAACTTTCACTACCGCAACTCTTAAAAGAGAAAGTATTAAATTTCGTTAAGCCCATTGGCATAGAAATTTCAATGTGGATGGAGTACAATTACAAATATCTTCCTGTAAATCTACCAGCTGAACTTTGTTGGACACCGCAAAGTACAGTAGATAGGAAGAGAACAGCAGAAGTGCTAGTTAGAGATGAGAGTTTGGATATGCCCACACGCTACAAACTGGCATGTATTTATTGCTTGGAGGATGATATTATCCAATTATGGAATAGTATGCCTGAGGATATCAAAGAATCTGATTGGGACAAATTTCCAATAATTAGTTTTTGGTCTCGTAATATGAAGAGAAAAGAGTTACGCAATTCACATATTGATTACAAAGATGAATTTCGTAAATGTGCAAAAGATGGTAATAAAGTAGCAGCTGAGTACTTCCTACGAAAACTAACCCCACAGGAAAAGGAAGCGTCCTTGGTAGAGACTGCAAAAAATATAAGAGATGCTGATGTTTTATATTTTTTGATATCAGAAATGAACGAAGAGCAACAAATGGAGTTTTTTAAAATTAACCCTTATAGAGTATTGTGGTGTTTTCTACAATGGCCTTTCCAGAGCTTTTCTATTAGAGTAGCAAGTTGCATGTGGGATTTTCTGACAAAGGAGAATTATTACTATGCATTGAGAGACATTACCTTTAAAGTTAGAGATGGCTATAAGGATTGGGATTATCAAAAGCTTTTCAGAGAAATTTGGCAAGAAAGCCCTATTGCTCTAAAAAGATTGATTACAAATGAAATTGATAAAAGTTGGTTACTAACGTATTTGTTTGATATCAAAGATAAAGAAAATGTCAGATTAATCCTTAAAGATACCACCTTTACGGCCAGAGAGAAACTTGTTTACAGTTATAGAATGAATCTGTTTTGCCAATGTTATGTTCGTGATAGTGAATGGGATTTACTTAAATTCTTTATTCAAGAATGCTTGCCATCAAAAAATTCAATGTTAAAATTTAAAGAGGAATTTGAGAAGTGTAATAAGTGGGATAATGTAGAAGACAATCTTGCAAGAAAGAAACAGAAATGGGAGCAGCTCTTTTGCTTGTCTGACGACTCCATTTCTTAGTATGATTGTAGAAGTCTAGAGGAAGATGAAAGTAGTTTATTTAAGCTATTTCAGAGCCTACAATAACACATGCTTAAAGCAGTCTGTTCACCCTAATTATCGTAAAATTCCTCATATTTTTTAAATATGTTCTAAAATGTCGTAAAATTTTAACTATTGCCCTAATTTTCAAACATTCTTTGCCAACATTCTGAAAACAAGAAATGCTTTTGCTTAATGAAAAAAAAAACATTTACCTTTCAAAAAGATGTTTTTAAATGAAACTATTACTAGCATCTATCTGAATATTGGAGAAAAAAATGGTGGTAATTTTTTTATACTTATTAATAATTTTTGGTGATAATTTATTAGAAATTGATATATGAATAAGTGCTACCAAATTAAGTAATGCTAATTTTCCTGAACTTACGTAAAATAAACATAGTTTAACATTTTATTCTTATAATTATATTGTTAATTTCAACTTATTAAGAAATGAGAATAAAATAATTCTTCTTTATCAAATTTTTACTCTACTTGTGAAATATTTGAGAAATTCTTTTGTGAAACAAAATCACATGGGTAAATATTTAATCAAAAAAACTTGTCCTCTAAGTGCAGTCAATTTCAATCTATGCTTTTATAATAAAATTTAGACCTGTTTTTGCTAAAGGATGATACCGCATTTGTATTCTTATCTCTTATAATTTAACGTCAATTAAATTTTCTAAACTTAGATTGAATAAAATTTTGTATCTTTGTAATTTTTTAGTAATCTTTATTTGAAAACTATAATTCAGTTATTTAGTTTGAGAAAATGTTTCCTTTTTTCGAGTTGGCTTCATGCAATTTTTTCTAGTGCAGGTTGGGTTTGATACAAATAAATATCTGAATATTAATTAGAATATATATATATATATATATATTCATTCAATAAAATATAAAGATGATTTTAGAGATAGTAGACTATTTTTTCATAATTGTCTTAGAATATAGATTATTTTTATTCTGTTTAGGGTTCAGATTAAAGTGTTTGCAGTTGACAACTTTTTTTTTCTTGTCATGTTTCGGTCGAGTTGATTTGAAATATAATTTTTGTTTCAAGTTGGATAAGAACTAGTTATTTTTTTTTAATTGCCGTTCAGATTTGGGTTGGGCTTATTCTAATTGTTTCATGTTCAGGCTAACCTTGTGATATATAAAAGAAAGTCTAAAATATTCTTCAATGAAAAACTACATATTTGAATATCAATGAGTATAAATATATTAGCTTTTCTTCACAAAATATAAAGATTTTATTAACAATATGATACTAGAATCAGTTCACAATTGTATAAAATTATGGATAAATTTTCTTTGATTTTTGGTTGATATAAAGCAGAAATTTTGGGTTCAAGTTGTTTATACTCACCCCGTGCAGAATTTTATATTCCAATAAAAGATAATCTCAAAAAATGTTGGTTTTAATAAAAGTGCATGGGGATATAAAACAATTACTTATACCATTTATATTTAAAAAATAAAGAAATGATACTAGTAGCTCGAAATGCCCTTCCTCAGCTTCCAAAGAAAGTTGAATAGCAGATTATTGTACTTTTTTTTAAAGAATTATCTCCTTGTCTTACATGTATTGGGTTAAACATAACTGATCCCAAATACTCTATTTCAAGCACGGTTGGTAAAAAACCGGGGTTGTTTTCAAAAAACCCGGTTTTTTGGTTTAAACTAGGTTTTTTTGGTTTAAACCGGGTTTTTTAAAATATATTTTCCTATTACATATACATGCATATTTATTGATAAAAATAAACATTGTTGGATATATAAGTAATATAACTTCATTTAAAAATAATTTAAATTAAATAATTACAATCAATTATGTAAAAAATTGAAATAATTTAAAATTTAAACATTTTTTAGTAAAAGCTATGTCTTATGTTCCATGAATAAAATGCTCTACATAGTGAAAAATTGATACCTTGAAAATCTTAATAAACAATCTTTTGATTACTAGTACTATAAATAAATATATGGTGTAGTTTCATAAATATAATATACTTTCCATGGCTATTCAAAATATTTTCTTTGAAATATTTGCAATCTGAGATATCTGATTTTTCTGTTAGAACACTGCATGAACAATTATTATCTTTTATTCAAAGCAAAGCTTTTTATAAAGAATTCCTGGAATGATTTTAATTTAGTAGTATGGTCTTTACATGTTTCAAGAAGTATTGTGTATTGTCATTTGACACTTCTCCTCTTAAACTGCCAAGTTTAAAAAAAAAAAAAAGGCGACAGTGAAATAAACAGAAATACCTATTTACCAGCTTTTTACACTACTGAAAACATTGATCTTAAAATGGAAAGTAGATTTATAAAAGTTGTCATCCACTAAAACATTTAAACAGCCATCAGACTTAATACACAGGATTTTTTTCTAAGCTATTTTATAATACATATTACTTTTAAATATCTAAACTAAAAATTTATAATATATATTTTTAGGCATTTTTATGAGACTTTTCTGTTATGTCTCACGCAAACCTTATCTCAATTTTTACCCATTTTTTTGTGAGATCTAAATAGTGAATTCGATTATGCAATAGACGATTTAAATATATCTTATTGTATATTTTAGTTAAAAGTAAACATGTGCTTCACTAGCAACCGATTTTTCAGTGTCCTCTTATTAGACTTCATAACTTGAGTTTCTTTTTTATTCTTAAGGCTGTTCTCAAATCCGAAGGGGCAACTTTATGACATAAGTTTTAATTTATTTTTGTTCGGAAATGCATGAAACTAGCAGATGCTGATGTTCAGAAACTATGTAATAAAACTGTGTTTTCCGTTTTATTTTCTTTTTTCAAACGCAATAGATCTTTTAGAAAATAGTGTCAAAGTTGGCGTTTTTAACCGAATTTCATGTGAAAAAAAAATAACTACTCAAGGAAGGTTAAAAACATCTTTGTCTGCTTATAACTCAATAGGTAATTTATTTATCAAAAATGGAAAACACAGTTCGATTCCAAATCGCTTCCAGTCAGGCCTTCCAATTTTATATCTTTCCGTTAAAAAATGAATTTGTAAATCTGTCAAAGCATTTTGTGCTTGTTGAGTAGAGAAGTTGAGAACAGCCTTAAAAGATAATCTGCTCAATCAAGAAAATTTTCTTTTGCAGCTTGACTGAAATCTTAAAGGTCATTTTATGTTATTAATTGTAAATAATCTGCGTGTTCTCAAAGGAAAATATTTTATTCAAAATATTGAATATTTTTAATCTATTTTGTCTTTGCTACATTCACATGTTTTAAATTTTATCTTTAGAGCTTCAGATATGTTCATCAATACATGCAATTTGCATTCTACATGCATACAAATGTAATCTAGACTCACTTCGTCTCACGGTGACTGCTGGGATAAGACTGTTAAAAGTAGAAATTATTTATATCCAATAATTTGAAACACTTAAATTACAAAAATGAGAAAATATTATATTGGATCTTTTCTAAAAAACCAGTTGGTTAACCAATTGATTTAAACCGTGCCAATCCTGCTGGTAACTGAATAAAATCATAATGCAAAACCCCAATCCCGATGTAGCAATGCAAGAAAAACAAAAGCTTACTAAACCCAATAGCCATGATACAGCAAAGAAAAATCACAGCTAATCATTCATTACCGTACAGAACAAAAAGTAACCAATGGAGAGAATTGAGGCATATGCATATGCAATCCTTAATAAATCTTAACTAATCAAGCAATCTAAGTTGTAAAAGTGTATTTTTAGCTCAAATCTGCCATTTTGACTTTTTTTAAAAATAAAAGGCTTAAAAAAAAGAAGAAAAATAACTACTTGTTTTTTTTTCTTCCCAGCTAATTTTAGAAAAATTAGTCTGCTATGTAGATTTAAAGCTTATAAGAAAAGTTTGATTAAAAATGTTTGTCACCTTTATAAATTTATTAATTCATTATTTTTCTAAAGCTTTGCTTGTAGCTTCTGCATAGCTTGGATTTTGCATTTTTCAATAATGTGTAAAATAAAGGAAAATATTAGGGAAAATGTGAAAAAAACCACATGAAAAAAAAACCATTTGGTTTAAACCAAACAACCCTGATTTCAAGTGAACCTGAAAGTGAATAAAGTTATACCATATTTCCATACAATTATATAAAGATAGTTTACAATTTTATCTAAAATATAAATTTATCTATTATGCTGAAAACCGAACAAATATAAACTCATAATAAGTACAGAAGTATTGTAAACGTTGTTTTACAATAATTTATAAACTCATAATTGTTCAAATATATAGTTTTTTCTTATCTCAGATTATTTGAAAAAATGGATCAACCCAAATTAGAATAATCAAATCGTAATTCTAAACAATTAAAATAAACCCAACCCACAATGAAAAAATTAGCATTAGCTGGAACAAGTCAAGTGAAATTTAATTACATGACCTGATGCAAAACAAATATTTTCTAGTGGGATACCCTGTATATATTTCTATTTTCTCTTCCTTTCTGAAATATTTGAACATTCTGATAAATGAAAAAAAAAGATGTTTAACGTATTGCAATTGAAGATAGTTTTTTAGTTTTTGAAGTATAATTACGATTAAACGCAAGTTTAAAAAATTTGCATTAGAGTGATATGAAATGTAAAATTTACAAGATTTTAGTAAGTTTAAACTAATTAAAAACTTACGACGACGCACAGTGGATCAATCCTTAATAAAATGCGAACATAGAGCCAAAAAATAATCATTAAAAAACTAATTTTTTGCAATGAAATATTTTAAAAGAATATCTACAAAATACGAATATATGTTTATTTTTTAAATTATGCAAAATTATATCATATTTGTATAGCTCGGAATATACATCTTTCAGCAGAGGAATTTTTCTGCGAATTTTAGTGACTTTTTGCTGTGCTCAGAAATAAAACCTATGAAACCTCTACTAATAACTTATTTAAAATATCATTATTAATTTCTTGAAACACATTTAAAACCACTACTGACTACATTTTGATTGAATTTTATGTCTCCATCTACATTATGAACAACACATATAGAATTAACGGATTCATAATCTTCAAAATTACGTAACTTAAATTGTTTAAAGTTGTTTAAAATTTCAAGCACATGCTGGTATTCCTGAAAGTCTATATTTTAATGTGTTACAGAGGATTTTTTGCGCAAACCTGCGCGTTTTCGAAATAAATGGACTTTAAGCGGCTATTACGTAATTTTCCGTTTCCAGAAAACATGTTAAATTTGCTGTACACAAAAATATTTTTTAAAGAAGATTATACTGTAAGAAATTTCTAGTATGAAATGATGTAAAAAACTAATTTAACATTAAACTTCGAAATTAAATGTAATATACTCGTATCTAGGGTTATATAAACTTTTACATGAAAATGCTGAAAAGAGCAAAGGCTCTCAGAGGATTAAATGTACTCTAACAAGTGGATACGGTGCTATGTCAGTGATAAAGTGTTATATTTTAAAGTAAACGACCCAATGCTTCTAGAAATTTTCTGTTCCTTTGAACATTTTTTTATTTTGTGTCTAATACTGAAAGTCAAACCGTCAGATGTTAGTAGCAAATTTAGCAATAAGTCTTCGTTAGATGCTCTTCGACTTATTTTTCTCTTATGAGACTCCCGGTACGTTCGAAACTCTTTATTTCGAGCTTCACTAGCTTCTTCCGATAATTATCCAATTGGAACATCAAAATTTGTAATCATAACTTTTTCGTGAGTTAGTAATTATGTACAGATCCTGGCATAAAAATACCAACCGTACTTTGAGGCACATTGTTTAGCTGTTCCCAGTGCGGAATTGCCAAATTTTTTCGGCATTAATTACTTCGTCACAGGCGATCACCATTATAATGGCAAAACGTTTAATAAGTTCTTTATCCAATCCAGTGATCTAAGCTGTCTTTTTAAACTCAGCATAAATGTCCTTGCAGTGTTTCCATCGTGTGTCAAACCACTTCCCTGTTTAACAAGATTTATTACTAAACCTAATTCTTTTCTGAATTCAGGTTAAAATATACTCTTTGATTTTTCTTAATTTAGCTTCTCCTGAAGTATCCTCTCTGAAACTTTGAATTAATCTTCTTTCATGAGTTTCGGTTACATCTGAAAAAGATTTTCCTGATGTTGATTTCTGCACATTTTCAACTGCAAATGGTTTAAGCTCATTACCAACTTTAAAGGAACACTGAAGTGAAGAATAGTTTTTATTACTAAAACGATCTAATTTTCGTTCAGATTTCAGCCAGCTATCTTTTGCATTTACACAAAACATAAGTAAACGCTCCTTTAAATTTTCTTCATCAATGTCTGAGGCAATTAGCCCACACTTTTCAATTACAAAACAAAGCATTGATTTTTCATAACTAAAATCATTATTTAAATTTTTCAGAAACAAAAACAAATGTCTGTTTATCATATTTCAAAACATTATAAGAAAAAAGACAAAATGAAATAATCTTGTTTCAAATAAAAAAGAAATATGATAAAATTAATATTACTTCAAGATAATTAAAAAAAAACTCAAATCCAATAAGAACAAATATGCACTGAAATAAGTTCTAAAATGTTGCAGTTTTGCAGAACGATTTTAAAGAGCTATGTATATGTTACCAATTAAAAATTAAACAAATGTTTTAAATATTCCACAAATGTCATTTGGATATAAGTAAAAACTGCATGCTTTGTTTTTCCAGTTTATTTTTGTTATTCATCATCTTCCTAAACTTCCTGCTTGCGACAAAAAAGCGCGAAATTGTTAATAAAAACATGCAGATACTTTCAGTATCATTTATTTTACTCATTTAAACCTAAATATAACAAAAAACATCATATATGTAGGATTAAACTATCGTGATAATCCTATGTTCGTCATCGCCTATACTTTGATCCACTGTGCGACGTTTTGAAAATAAATTTTCAGTTTTCTCATCTTTATTTATGATAACATCGTAAAGGGTTATTCAGCTATCCTCAACCATTGTAAAATTCTGTATCATGCTGCATAGCTTTAATACTGAATATGAAATGATAATTTAATACTGAATAGCTTACCTAATAAAAATTTCAAAACTTGTTTTTCACTATATAAAAGCTGAAATACAATGCCAGCACAATACATTAAGAAATATTTTGATAAGTTTAAAATTCTTTTGACAAGACAATAACTTTTATTTAATTTAATTATCTTTTTCAAAATACTTACGATTGAGACAGATAATGATTCCAAATGCTGTTGTTGTACGTTGATGTTAGAATTCTTATAGTGAAAACTAAATTCTGAGAGATGCATTATATAATGAGAAATAAAGGTTTAAATTTGTCCTTAGCAATAAAGCTTCTAATATGTAATTTTGAAATACATGAAAACAACAGAACACGAAATACCATATATTGAAAAATAATTAGAGTGAGTCTGAATTATGTGCTACAAACTTTTACAATTTCTCTTTACCGCTAAAATGTAATGGTAAATTATGCCTAAAATTAAAATAAGCGAAAAAATTATTTTGTAAGTAACTGGAGGCATAAAAGGTGACATCTTGTATGAGTACATTTTATAGCAACATTTTAGATAACAACACTTGATGGCTGCTGAAATAAAAATATATCATGTGCTTAATGCACACTTAAATGTAACATTGGAAGTTATACATGATTCAGATTTCCTCTAAGCAGAAGTCATTGAGGAAAAATCCCAAGGACAGTCATTTACAAGAGCGCAACAGGTTTTTAAATTGTTATTCTAGAGGCGAAGGTTATAAATTTTTAACCATTTGGAAAAATGGTTATTGTTCTTTGTCAAGGTAGGAAATCAAAAACATATCTGAAGCGTTTTATTGGTTGAATCCGCATTTTATTCGTTTTCTGATTGGTCTGTACAGTCATCTGTATTTTCCCTTTACTTTCAACAGAGATGGATACTTCTGTTACCACTATGACAAAAAAATAATAAAAACTACAAAAAAAATTAATAACTCAGAAACAAATTGAGATACAGCTTTCAAATAAATTGCATTTAAAAGTATATTTTTTTCTCTATACGACGGTGTAAAAAGTAATATTGTGGGATCTTTAGAAGTTTAAGAATGAAATTTTATTTAAAATGGGTCGTCAGATTTCTTGGAAATCTGACGATGGAAAATCCTTTTCCCGAACAGCCAATGAAATGCTTGGATAATACATAAGTTTCAGGAAGTCTGACGAGCCGCAGGCGATTTTTGTCGCTTGCAATTTTTACGTGTAATAACACTATTAATGTTCAATTAATGGCGTACGTTATGTAGGATCGACTCCGTGCAATTTTTTATGTCTTACATTTTAGTCTTTGAAAAAATCATTTTCCAAATGGTCGTTGTAATTTGTTAAATTGCTTTTTTTTAATTGCCCTAGGCGTCTGCTCCATCACAAGAATTTGAATACTTTAGATTATTTTTTATGTACTTAGAAATAATATTAAAATTCAGACAGATAAAGAATAATTTCAGTCTATGTTACAAATGAAACAAATTTTGGGTGTACTGCAGATTTTTTTAATCTGTAGTTCAGCAACTTGAATCTTTCTGACATTTTACCCTAAATCAATCCTTATCATTTCTTCTGCATGCGAGCGGCCCTTGAGTTCACTTCCTTAAGAATCAAAAATTGGACTTTTAAATTAGAATTTTACATAACTAGTATGTATTAACACATCGGCTGATAACTTCCCGGTCTAATGAAGAAAACACAACTTTTTTGGTCGCATTCGATTTTATTCATCAACATAGTCTCCTTTAAGAGCGATACAATCATTCCAGAGCCTCTCTAACATTTCAATACTTTTCTTGAAGAACGAATTATCTTTGGCCTCAAAATAGGCGTTTGTTTCGGCAATCACCTCCTCATTCGCGCCAAATCTCTTACCGGCGAGCATTTTTTGCAGATCTGCGAACAGGTAAAAGTCGCTGAGAGCCAAATCTGGAGAATAGGGTGAGATGGGAAGCAATTCGAAGTGTAATTCGTGCAATTTTGCCATCGTAACCGAAGAATTGTGACATGGTGCAGGGGGAGGGGGGGGACGCGGCACCCACTTCGAAAACAGCTTTCTCATAGACAAATGTTCACGCAAAATACAGCCTACACATTCTTTTGATATGTTTAGAGTATCGGCAATTTCCTGCAACTTCACTTTACGGTTTTCTAAAACGATTTTGTGGACATTTTTTATGTTTTGCGGTATAACCACCTCTTTTGGGCGATCAGAGCGTTGCGCATCATCGATGTTTGTACGACCACGTTTAAATTCAGCAAACCAATCAATAATGATCGATTTTCCTAGTGCAGAGTTCGGATAACATTTATCAAGCCAAGCTTTTGTTTCCACGGTGTTTTTCCCCATCAAATAGCAATTTTTTTTTATCAAAACACGAAATTCTTTTTTTTTCCATTGTTTTGAAAATAGAAAAAGTTGTTTCACTAAAGCCACAGTAACTTCTGAAGCAACCGTCAGATTGTCATAAAATGTTTACAGCTACCTTTTTAAGGTTAGTACTTACTAAACAGAATATTAATTCTGTATTTGTGACGCCATCTGTTTGTCAGACCAGGAACTTATCAGCCGATGTGTTATTTAAATTTTTGTCCAAAATACCTGCAGTTTTACATGTACAGAAACCTGTATCAATGACATTGCACATTGTTTTCCCATAAGTGCTTTTTTGTGATTTTTTTTGGCTGATTTTTCACTCTGAAGGACATTTATTAGCTAAATGTCAATGGGAGCAATTTTTTTTAAATTTTTCGTTTGTATAGGATAGCAGCTGAGGTGTCAATCAAATTGAATATATTTTTGATTTTGGTTGCAGTTGTTTTTGTTGAGTTCACTTTCTATTTCTAAAGTATAATTTTAAAAGTGAACTAAAACTGCAACCAAAATTGAAAGAGTAAAAATATTACATTGAAACCAGAAATTTGAAAAGAATGCTGCCATTGGTTTAACATCATCTCACAAATATATTTGTGTGACAAGCTAATGGTTAACCAATAACAACATTCTTTCAACAATTTTTTTATTCGCCCCCTCGCTTTTTATTGCTTAGGATAACTAAGGTAAATGAATATCTTCGTAATTTTTTCTTCTTTCCCTTTTTTGAGGCTACACTTAACGTATACAGGTAGCCCCAAGCCCTACCCTTCCTACCTTTCGATGTCTTTAAGGAATTTAGCTTTTGACTTTGTCCAGTGACATCTTTTTATTTTTTTCCGCTCCCGTCAAGTGTCAAATAGCGTGTAGGGACCTCCAACGGCCATACAGGCTGCCTTCTCTGCAAATTCGCAGTAGTCCCCAGAGATTTTTTAAAAAAAAAAGATAATTACGACTATGTACCCAGTTTGATATCGATTCCATATGTACTATGCAAAAAAAATACTTAAAAAACTGAAATGCAAATGGAAAATTTGCAAAGTTGGTTGGTTTAACATTAGCTTTGGGCGCATCATCTCATGGCTTGTATAGGCTCGTTTCTGGAAATCAACTATGGTTATAATGAATTTCGAAAATTTCACTACAGTATCACCTCTTAAATTTAAGACATAATTTTTATTAGAATCGTAATTAAAATTCACTATGCAACTGTCACACAGGATTTAAAAATATCTACATTATACAGCTAATAAAATTTTAGTATAGATTTAAGAATGTCACAGGTGTAAAATGGACTAAAACGTAATAAAGAGAAACTGAATTTCTGTACTTTTAAATTGCAAACACATTTATATACTGATAATAACAATAAAGATGTTCGAATGCACAAAAATTTAGAAATTTGACTCAATTTCTTAGATTTTTAGTTTACTTTAAAATATGGTATACAGTAAACATACAAAACAAAATACCAAGATTTTATATTTAATTGAACTAGTTTTAAATCTAGGACACAGCGCAGCGCCCAGTGGCTTTTTTTAATTATCTTACTAGCTGTACCCGGCCACGCCTTGCTGTGGCCCAGTCTGGCTAAATGGAAAAGAAAGAAAAGAGAAAGTGCGCGTTTCTAACATGTTTAATTTCACAATACTTGTGGGTATACAATATTTTTTGTTGTTACATTGTCTGTGCAGATATAGAGATTGTCTGATTTGCCGATTCTAAAACACGAAAAATATAATTGCCCGTGTGAGAAGCAATTCATGTCTATATCTAAACCGCAGAATTTTAAAGCTTGGCTCTAAGCTTTGTTGATGGAGATTACAAACGCCAATCAAATAGGTAATTGCAATCTCTTAAATTGAAATCGCGCATCCATTGGAATCAAAGGAATGCGAGGAATGAAGACATCTTAACCTTTTAAAGGTCCTAACAAGATTGTTGCTTCTACAAAGTTGCTCATTATTTTTTTACTGCAAGCCGCGTGCCGTTGCAAAGATTTGGCTTGTGAATATTTCGCAACATCTGAATTGGCAGGCCGATTGTCAATTGCAGCACGTGCGATGGCATGCATGGCACATCGAGTGAATTAAAAAGATATGTCCCGAGTTAAACTTATTCCATTGAGCTCACAGGCTATTCACACTAATTGTATATTATACTCTTATTTCAAAGAATAATTCCCATTGAAAAATAAATTAAGGGGGATTACCCCTCCGTTTCCCCCCCCTTTATACTTAACTTATGAACCTCCAAATCTAATCAGGGAAACGCCTTATCAGAATAAACCGGTATACCAAATTTGAAGCAAATCGGAAAAATCTGCATGAAAAACCCATCTGTCTAAATTAAGGGAGATTAGCCCCCGTTCGCCCCTTTATACTTAATCAATGAAGCCCTAAATCAAATCAGGGAAGCGCCTTGTCAGATAGAACCTATTCACAAAATTTGAAACAAATCGAATGAATTTGCATGAAAACCAAGTTATCTAAATTAAGGGGGATGTAGCTCCCCTTTCCCCTTTGCACAACCAATAAAACACCAAAACTAATCAGGGAAGCACTTTATCAGAATAAACCTATTTACTAAATTTGAAGCAAATCAGATAATTCTGCATGAAAAACCCATTTATCTAAATTAAGGGGAGATTAGCCCCCGTTGTCTCTTTTATGCTTAACCAATGAATTCCCAAAACTAATCAGGGAAGCGCCTTATCAGAATGAAACTATTTACAAAATTTGAAGCAAATCTAATATTTCTATCAAGAATTATCGTGTTACATACATACGTACATACGGACACATTAGCTCTCATACTTTAAATAGCCTGTGAGCTAAAAACAAAAGACGAACTAAAAAAACAAAGAAAAAACAAATATCATAAAAAATACTGACGAAATATGTCAGTAATGTGTCCCTTTGGAGGGCATAGTGAGGGGAGATGCATAATATGAAAGAGTGGTCAAACGGCATTCTAATGGTATACCACATAATGGGCGTCGAAAAATATTAAAAAAGTGCCCCGGGGGATGAAATTGGGGGAGGGGGTGCAAGGTTCATAATAGTAATATAGAAACATGCGCGCATTCAAATGCAACGCAATCGGTGAATTTCAAAGAAATCGGTGAACTTTCGGAGGTTCAAGATTTCGTACAAACGAACATTTACATTTTTAAAATATAGAAATGTGTCCCCGTGGGGGGAAAGTAGCTTGAGGGGGGTGGTAGGTGCATAATATGGAAGAGTAGTCAATGTAGTAAATGTACTTCTGGATACTTGCCAACTTATCTAACGTCTTTTAGAATACAGTTTTGTTCAAGGGACTAAAAACATCGTGTATTAACCAACTCGTAAAGCCCCCCCCCCCCCAAAAAAAAAAAAAATCTTGCTTCCACCATTATACATCAAATTAGGTAATTAATAAAGCTATTTGCTCTACCACAAAATGGGTGATGCTTCAAGTACCTTACTATGAAATTTCCCTTCATCACACATGATAAATTAAAAGTAGAATTTTCGTTGGTCCTCAAATAAAAAAACTGATGAAGGGCAAATATTTTGAAAAAACGACGAGTGATATAGAAAAAGACGCATGGACGGTCTTCATATGTTTTACCGAAAACTTTCTAGGTAATAAAAAAGATCCAAATTTCAGGAATATTGTTGAAACAATGCAGGAAAATTTCAAGAAATTGAGCTGTAATATGAGTGTAAAAATACCCTTTCTGCATTCCCATATCGACTACTTTCCAGAAAATGTTGGACATTACAGTGAAGAGAACGGTGAGTGCTTTCGCCAGGACATCAAAGAGATGGAGAATAGGTATCGGGGAAGATGGAATGTAAATATGATGGCAGACCACTGTTGGATGTTGAAGAGGGACATAAATGATGGAGAATGTGCAAGAAAGACCAAAAGAAGTAAGTTTGTGTAATTGAACACTGTTTGCTTTTCGTTTTATTAAAGCAATATCATGAACTTATGAGAACATTTTTTACAGTATTTTTAACGTGTATAATGAAATACTTTGTATGAAATTGTGATAAATTTTTGTTGCATTAATTAAAATATTCAAAACACAACTTCTTAATTTTTGTAAAATCCTGACGTGATAGATAAAAATGGAAGTCATTTCCAGAATCAGCATCAAAAATCGATTCAGGGAAACTTGTTCATAATAAATCATTTGACAAAAAGTTTAAAAATGCAGACTGGTGTTATATAAATTAGACAGTTTATCTTTCCATTGCTGTTTTAAATCAATATTGACCCACATAATTATTAGTTCTATATTTAAAAATTCACTTTCAAACATAAAGCTTGTAAAATATTTCGTTTTCTGCTCTGGCTGAAAAATGTCACAGCCAGAAGCAAAAGTTCTTGTTTTACAGAATGACACAGTCAATAACAGTTGAAACATTCACTTACACTAGTTTTGACTGAAGCTATCATGAATATTATGCACAATGATATTTTGAAAATACCGGGTATATACCACGCTCTCAGTGTGATTTAGGATTCCTTATCTTAAACTGCATATAACTTTGTTGGCAACGCAGTAATATAATGAAATATGATGCATGATTCCTATTACACAAAATTTAATGAGGAAGCCAAATTGGGATTTATTTTTTAAAAAGTTTTGTTAACGAAAAATGCAAAATAATGAAAGTATGTCATCCAAAAGGGTCAAAATTTGAAATTTTGGTCGGTGCGAATTCGTACTTGTGTGAATGAAGTTCGCATATTAAAGAAATTTTTAAAAATTTATGTGTTTATAACAACTAATTTTTAATTCAACATTTTCAATTATTATACAGATTATATTTTTGTTTAATCAAATTAATGTTTAATGATTAATTATTATTGCCAGTTCAAGAATTAAAAGACGCCATCTGGTGGAGAAAAAATATAACTTCTCGCTTCAGGAAAATATCATGCAAGCACATTCCATTACATGTGTCTTTAAATTGTTCAGAATTTGTTTTTTTTTCACAATTTCAGATTTCATGTGTTATTTGCGTTCTGTGCTATATGCACAAATGAAAATTATCCGAATTTGAATATCTAGGTATTTACAATAAGTTAACTAAACGTTTAATGCAACTATATACGCACATATATTACACGTACATTATTTACATAATCCAACTATACACACACACATGTAACTATATCTTTATTTTAATAGCAATAAATGCAAACTGGATACAATTTTCCACACCAATTTAGATATAGGTATTCTATGTGTTCAAAAAACGCAGAACTTTCTGAAACAGTTTCTAACTCATTTTGGAACATAAAGGCACAAAATTGGCAAGCCTGACAATTAAAGTGATTTGAAATCAAAATGAATTTTCCCGTTTATTTGATATATGTATTACTTCTCTAGTCATAAGCGATTTTGATCATGTAACAACAGGTTTCTCACTATTCCTACGGAAATTTGGTAACATTGACGGTATTTTCTGAAAGATCTCTTACGTTTAACAAAATATTGAAAACACATTTAGATTACACAATTTGTGAATAACAATTCCTGCCAATTTGCTAACAAAAATTAATTAAAACCTATTCCATAAAGTTTTCTCTTTGGATTTGAGAACAGCCTTAAAGTTGTATATCAATATTAATCTTAAAATAGCTTGTTTTAAATCAAAATTAACTTATAAATTTGTAGCTTGCAGTAATTTTTTTCCACGCCTATTATATTTAAAAATGGAATTTAAACTGTAGAAATACTGAACAAATATTCTTCACATAAAGTTGTTTGAAATAGCAGCAGAGGTCAACTTTTCCTCGGGCTCTCCCCTCTCCCTCTTTGCGCAATTATCTCCGTCCAAAGAAATAATTGTTCTTAAAAAAAAGCTATTTCTTACAATATCGTTAAGAAATTATTATTATTTCTAAAATATATTCTAAAAAAATACAATGGTATAGATCATGCGGATTTAAGGACGGCATTTGGTGTAAATCACTTTTTAGAGTTTTAAATAGGAATGGCATTTTACGTTAAAAACTATTTAAGAAAGATCGAAATATTTTGTCAATTTTACCCTTAATCACGTGAGAAAAGATTATTCTTTCATTTGTCAATCATGGTATCAATCATTCATTTGTCAATTCTTGGTGGGAAATTAATTTAAATGCTATTACATATTTTTCCTATCTTTGAAATAATATGTTATAAATTCTAAGTAATCTTCCAACCCGCAAATAATAACCTAATAATAGTATTCCGTACCCTCAATGTCCCTTGTCTATTAAATTAATGAAGAAAATATTTTGCTTATCTATATTATAAAGGACAAACATATCTGTGCGTAACGCATACATCATTCTGCGAATGGCAACACTTTAAAATTTGAAATGAAATTTTGGTTTTGCAATTTTCGCTACTGAAAATTTTTAAACTTCTAAACATCGCACAGTTTCAGTTTTTACACCGTCGTATAGAGAAAAAAAATATACTTTTAAATACAATTTGTTTGAAAGCTCTATCTCAATTTATTTTTGAGATATATATTTTTTTTATAGTTTTCAGTACCAATTTTGTAATTGTGGCAACTGAAGTACTCCATTTCTATTAAAAGTAAAGGGAATATAGTCATGGTTTATGTATTTTTATTTATTATATCAATATTGATGCCATTTTCGCATTACAAATAAAAGTAACTTTTTTTCTTATTTTTGAACAGAAAATGACGTCAGCCATTAAAAAAAACACGCATTCTTCTTCAGAAATCAAAAGATTGAAGAAGATATTTCAATATTTTTACATTACGCTGATACTGAGTTTGAGACGCTAGGCAAAATGATTCAGTGAGTAAAAATGATGTCATATTTAAAACAAAACAATCATTTTCTTTGATAAAACTAAATATTTGACCAATACTAAATGGCCAATACTATGGCAACTAAAGACAAATTTCTGAATGGTACATTTTTGCGGGTACTGAGATTGAACTTAAAGTCTGTGCGAATGTTCGCATGAAAAGTTGTATCGGACAAACGTGACTTTAAGTTTGGAAATAAATTCATTAATAACGTATTGCGCGTTAAAATACTTTTAAATTGTGAATTTGAGTGGTGCGTATGTAAATTTTGAGAATGTGAAAATAACGCACAGTTTAGATTTTATGAGGGGAAATTTTATGATGTGACAAAGCGAAATCTTTTTACTGATTTCTCATTCCGTAAACACAAACATAAGAGCCTCAGTCGATAACTTCAACATAATTGCTCATCTTGATTACGAATTCTTCTAATACAGTTTAATTTTTCAATAATTTAAGCAGTTGAAGTTTGTGGAAATAATATTTTGGTAATTTTAGGTTAAAAACATTATTCGTTTTAAGAGTTAGACAACCAATGCAAGAATAATTTTTTATTGCAATTATTTTTGTAGGTTTATTATAAATTCGATCTAACAGTTCCATTGTAAACATTTTAATTCGTCGAATTCGACGGGTTCCAACTCGTTAAATTAATGAAGAAAATATTTTGCTTAACTTATTTTAATATGTTTTTTGACACGTAATGCACTTGATAAACCGTTACTCTGACGATACACTGAAAGGAATTTTTTTCATGTGTTTTGACACATCTCTCATATTTTCTAGAAAATTTATCATTTTAACATATTTTTCACAATAATTAAAATAATTAATTATTACGAAAAAAAATAAAAAGTTATATATTTAACTCAATTATGAAAAATACACTGCTTTTTTATGCTTGATAGAAAGCACAAGTAAGTGAATATATTAAGAAATATTTTTTTCGCCGTTTCTTTTTAAAAATTGGACAATAGGAAAAAAAAAAAATTATATTTAAACTAATATTTTAGTATTTCTTACTTGATTTTTCAATTTATAATCGTAAATTAATAAATATTAAACTATTAATTGATTAAACCATACTTTTTAATATTAAACATTTTATTTTTTTATTTATTTTTACACTTGTTTATTACACTCAACCTGTTTTTTTGTATGTATAGATGGAATTTTGTAACCAATTTTTACCCACTTCCTGATAGGTTAGATTTATAAAAAAAAAAAAATGCGTTCACTAGTATATTTCCCATGATAATATAACATTTAAAATTTTTAGAATTTAATTGTAATTTAATACAATAATTTAAATCTTTTTTCAGTAAAAGTGCCACAGGTGATCAATATTCACTGTAGCTCTTGCAACTGTTATGTGAATTGAAAGAACAATGGATTTAATATTACGCCAATAAACATTCGCCAAAACGGGCCAAATGGGGCGGAAACTGCACGACCGAAACATTTTAAAAGCTAAAACGTAGAAAATAAAATTAAAAAAAATATATTATTATTAACTCTCCCCTCAAGATACATATTGTTAAAGTTAAAATTAATGAAGATAAAAATAAATTACATTCCTGCAAATAAAACATACACTTATTTTTGCCATTTCGGCAAAAAATCCTGTTTTAATCGGAAAAGATTTTTCACTTTTGCCAAACCTGCTTTTGTTAATATGACAAGAAAGATTTTTACCAAAACTCTGTATAAAAGATACACACTGCATCTTCATCTTCCATCCATGTTTCGATGTACACTGGGCTTTAGCAAATGTTTCCACTTCCTCGATATCCGTAATGGGTGGAAGCAAACAGAGAATATTGTTTTTGTCTAGCCAAATAGACAGGGCGCCATTTCAGAACTTTCTTTGTGGGGGAGGGCAGCGATTTTTTTAGGGACGTTATATAGCTGAGGGTAGGATCCAGCCGTCTACCAACCCCCCCCCCCCCTCCCAAACGAGAAACATAAACTGAATCATGCTTACAAAAACATTGAATGCGGAAACTCAAGAACCAATGAAATATTTCGTTTTAAACAAGTTTCCGTCTAAGCAGGTAAAATTTCAATACATTGAATATGAACATTTTTCTTTTTAGACAGTATTCTATTATAGGTTCCATTTTTACAGGTATCCTCAAAGACTGTTAAACCCTCAGAGTAATCATATATTAGAGGGGGAATTCCCCGACAGTTTCTTCAGCCAGGATAAAATCACGTGACTCGGGGCAAGAAGCTTCCCGGTCACCTTGCAAATAGCATTGATTTCTACGGAGGATATTAGACAATTTCATGTTTACGATTCAAAAATATCACAGTAGCAAGTTGTTGTGTCTATGGATGTACAGAAAGATCAAACAAAACAACTTCTGTTACCTTCCATTGTTATGTATTTATTATTTATTTATTTTTATTAATATTTAAAGGGTCTTAAAAAGATATCATTGGAACTATGAATATCGTTTATTCACGTTGTTACGATGAAAATACAAAATATTTTACTTTTAATAACATAAATGTATGTAATAATAGGATTTACCATTATCTAGTGTTATCAGTTTAAATATTAAAATTGCGAGTTTGATTAATTTGAATTTTAAGAACATTTCGTATTAAGGTGTTTGGCGTTACATTTTTTTCGCCAAAAGAAACTTGTTTTCGTCGCTTTAAAACCTAAATGCTTATGTTTTTGTTTTTTAAATCTTACTTTAGATTAAATTTATTCTTTAAATAAAGTATGCTATTAAAGTACGTTTTAAATGTATTAACAGGTCTTTAAATATTACCTAAATTTAATATACTAATAAGATACGCAGCTACATTTAATGCACTCATAACTTTTAGCAAAAAATAATTATAAAAAAAATTAATTAATCGCTCAAACTTATTAATAATGCCAGTATCAAGAAATCAGTATTTTAATTATTTTACACAAAATATTTAAAATTCAAAACTTCGCAGAATTACGAATGAAAGAAGAAAACAGTGGCTTCGTCGTGCGGGGATAGTATAGGTGAAAACTGGGAAATTGAGTTAATAGCCAGTGGCCGGTAGACTCAGTTTCATTAGTGGCCACTTTTAAAGTTAGTGGCCACTATAATGTTTCAAACTTTCTTGACATCTAGATAAACTACAATCGTTGTATATATACATATTTTTTTATAAATCAGAGTTTTATACCAGCCAACTATTCATGATAAGAATAGGGACGCAGTTGAAATTCAAGAAATTTACTTTAAAAACTACAAAATCTGTTATATTAATTTTTTTAGAATATATTTTTGGATTATTTGTAAATGTTCCTAAACACAAAAATTACTGTTACTTTCTTTATATAAAAAGTTAGTAACTAAATTAAAATCCCAACAGCTAGGTGTATACAATAAAAAAAACAATCAAACAAAACATAATAAAATGTTACTTCGATTTTAGTTAATAATTAAATGCGTTATTAACATACCACACACATTACATACAGTTGAAATCTTAGCTGGTGAGTGTATTTCGCAAGATTAAATAGTATCTCTTGAAGAAAAATAATATAACTGATTAAACATATTGAAGATATTGCAATGTCCTTAACCCTTTCGGGTCCAATTTTTTTTTTTCAATTTTGAGAACAAAATTACTTTTATTTTAATAATGTTAATTGTAGCTAGGGTTGCCAGATTTATCTCAGAAAAAACCGGAAGATTTTGATTGACACTAGTTAGTTTTGGTTTTATTGTGCTATCGTCCTTCTTCATACCATTCTAAACTATGTTGAATGTGCCAGTAATGCTTTCGGTAACAAGTTTCTTTAAAAAGAGATTATTAATTAATCGATTTAATCATTATTTTCCAACTTTATTTGTATAATTATTCTATTAACATCGATTAACTAAATTTGCAGCGATATATCGCATTATGAATGAAAAATTAATTGAATTGTAAGAACAAAAATAAATCGAAACCTACAATTAAATGATGATCATGAAAAATTTTAGTAATGGACACCCTACAGAAGTAAATTTTTGTAATAAAGCATAAAGAAAAATAATAAATAAAACAAGACATTAAAACTTAAGGTACAGATATACTAAATTAAAAAAATTATAATATTGATACTTATAGTCTATAATAATGTCAAGTTCAGATGATCTAATCCTACCCAAGAGTTTGTGAATATGCAATTAATATTACTCAACTCTCCCAATGTTTTTGTCATTCTGATCAAAAATAAGCCATTTTTACATTTGAGGCACAATTGTATAACATTTTTTCGGTAAAAGGTGAAATTTTGAAGCAAACTGAAAAATAAAAAAGTCTTCAAACTATCAACAGTAAGATGAGGTGAAAAACGGAAGAAATCGTTGTACGGGACAATTTTAAACATACACTGTACGATAGGCCTGACAAATGCAAAAAAAAGTACAACTTACGGGAAAAACGTACAAACTGGCAACTTTAATCATAGCTATCCAAATAGATTTACTGACATGATAATAAGATAAGGAAGAGTTTTTGGAGATGTTTGGAAAATATTGTATTACAATAGGGTTTAACAGATATTACAACTTTGTATTGTTTTTTGTGTTTTATCACACATGATTCGTTCAGAAAAGTAACCTGTATTTTAAATTTAAAGAGTGAAATTTATGTATAAAATAAAGGAATCACCAACGGTGCATAGAGATTTAAGCAGACTTTTGTTATTGTTATTACTAAATGTCCAAACATAAATGAACTCATAATAAGAAAGGCATAGCCATATACTATCATTACTATATATAGATAGTAACAAAAGTAATTTTTAAGAAAAAATAATACTCGATGAAAAGACATGTACTATTAGTAGTACACCAGACCTGAAAGGGTTAAAATCCACTTGCATTTGCGAAATTGCATTTGCCCACTTGCATTTGCAAAAAAGGAATAAATTATTTGAGATACATGTGGAATCAAAGCTGATGAATATAGTTTGCATAAAACTATATTTCTTGACAAAATAATCCAACTGAAGAACGAGCATGGTGAAAAACTGAAATATTGAAAATACAGCTAAATCGTTGCAATCTGCTTGCATCCGGTTGGAAAAACAGTTAATCAGTTTGCTAATTAGATGTAATCAAAGTAGAGATGAATATTTCCATGAAAAAAGTTGTATTTCAGTTGGTGATTGATAAGATTTTTTTAATCGCCACTTGGCGAGTGGCGACTATAGTGGCGATCGATGGCCAATATTTTAATCGCCACTTTTACAACTTTAATCGCCACGTGGCGAGTGGCGACCGCTAATTTACACCTATAGGATAGGGGGGGGAGGGCAGAACCCCTTCTTGTATAATAAACTTAAAATACAAGTCTGGGCATATTCTTAATGCAATGTATTTTTTTAACCAATGTAACTTAGCTTGATGCTAATCTATATTTATATATTAATATGTTAATATAGCTGATGTTAATTAACCGATAATGAAAATTAGCACTGAAGTGCGGTATCATATAGTTAATCCGCTTTATATATATATATAACTACTCTGTTTTCTTTCTTTCTTCATTTAAACTAAATATATCATTTAATAAAACTAGTTTGTGGATTATAATTTGATTTATTAACGGATTTTTTTGCGGAATAGTTAGGATTCATTGTTATATAGATCAGAGGTTGCCAACCGGTGGTCCTTGAGAAAATTTCGGTGTTCCTCAGAAAATTTTGGACATTATTTGGATTTTGAATGTTAAATTAATAATTGTACTTTATAAATATTAAAACTATTAACGATAACATGATAATACTCTAAAAAATTCCTGTATTTGTAAAAATTTAGATGTGTAGTTTTGAAAATTTAAATTATAGCGGGCATTGGTAATTATATTAATAGAGATTATTTAGTATATGCTTTATTTGTTGAATTGTATTAACACAGATAAGTATTAATTTTGGACTCTCCCGAAAATATGAATATGCATTATTGACTGGAAAAACAACGAAAATTTTGGCTTAATTTTGAACTACATATTTGTGCGAAACAAATATTTTGATGATTGGGTCACAGCAATTAAAACTCGTTACTGGTCTCAGCGTGAAATAAGAACTGCTCTCTGTGTTCGTGCGATGTCGTTGATTCCGTATATGAACTTATTTTAAACAAACAGTAATAAATATCCCATCAAAATGCGTGATTCTTAAATAAGCTTCAATTATTTTGTAATTTTGAAATTAACGTTAAGGCTGTTCTCAACTGCTCTGCTCAACAAGCGCAAAACGATTTTACGCATTTACAAATTCACTTTTTAACGGAAAGATATAAAATTGGAAAGCCTGACCATGGAAGCGATTGGAATAGAACTGTGTTTTCCATTTTTTGATCCATAAATTGCCTATTGAGTTAGAAGTGATTTTGATCACGTGACAAACATGTTTTTCATCCTTTCTTGAGTGGATTTTTTTTCTTTTGCACGGTAAAGCGGTTCAAAACGCTCACTTTGACAATATTTTTTGAAAGATCTATTGCGTTTGCAAAAAAAACGGAAGAAACAGCTCGATTACATAATCATCACAGTTACATCGTAGTAGTTACACCGACAACAAACCTGCTACTTTCATACATTTCCGAACAAAAATGAATTAAAACTTATGTCATAAAGTTGCCCTTTTGGATTTGAGAACAGCCTTAATAATTTTGATACAATTAAACAAACTTTTGAAGCTTTTTGAAAGATTAAATAAGACGGTGATTATTATTAAAAAATAGTGGTATCAATCACATAGGCAAGAAAGTGACACCCCCCATTTATAATTTTATTTTATTGAATAGGTACATTTCATTTTAATAGAATAAACATTCTGTGATAATTATTGTACAAATACATTTTTATTGTTAAAAAATTCTTATTAGTAGTCCGTGTGATTTCAAATTTTGAATTTAGTGTTCCGTGAGGTTCAGAAGTTGGCAACCGCTAATATAAATGAATTAAGCATAGCCAAATAACTTTTTTTTTTATTATTGTATTATTTCTGAAATTGAAATTTTGCATTTTGGACTTTTTCTATTTCTAACTATTTTGTGTGTATTTATGCAATTTGTATTGTAAAATAATTCCTGTATGTTTGTTATAGTTGTGTACTAAGTTATTTATAAACTTGCATCCATGAAGAGAAATTTGTAAATAAAATTATGTGTGTAAGTTTGAGTTCAGTTAAACATTTCAATTAATTGAATGTGTTGTTATAGATGTAATTTTTTTTGGAAAGAAAAACAATAAACATTTCATGAATTCAGAAAGTTTAAAGCTGACATTTTTTTTTTTCAGTCAAAATGTCCTTTATGTAATATCAGCGTTTTCCAATTAAAATAATTATTAAATTCTTTAAATTTTTTTTAATAAAAAAAAGACCTGTTTGTTAAGTTTGTAATATTATAGTAATAATAGGTAAATAATTCATCACCTAAATTTCACTTCCCTCGAAATTTCACCTTTCTCCCCCTGCCTTTTGGCCTTCTAACACACAAAGTTAAACTTCTTATCTAATTTCTTTATTTGTTTCTGTCCTATTTTTTACTTTGTATTAACAATGAAAAAAATAAGTATCTAATGAAATTAAATATAAACAAAACCATGTCAAAGATTGAAAACAGATTAAATTATTAATTAAATATATACATACATATTTATCTGAATAAAAGTTTCATAATTTCATTATTTATTTATTACTGATGAGCCATTCTTTGAATGATAAAGAGAACATTAGGATAAATATCCGGTGTACATTCAGATTTCTTTTACTACTGATTTGTATTTCTGTCAACTCTCAAATTTCTGAATCACAGCATAAAAATACTGCACTCCTGCCAAGAGGTGCGATAAAGCGAAAAACTAGCGTTGCTACTGGTAACCTTTCATCGCCAAATGCCAACTGTCACGTGGGTCATCCTGGCCCCACTTTTTACAAGCGAAAGTAACGGGGATGAGCTCTCTATATAATATTTACTCTGAGGTTAAACCATACACTCTATATCTATAGTATAGCTCTGAAAAGAGATGTATTACAGTAAAACTTGTGAAAACGAAGTCTGTCTATAACAGTATTCTTTCTCAAAGGGGATAAAAGTCAAAGTTCGATGAAAAAACATCATACAGTTATACTTGCTACGACAGAGATCTGCCTAAAAGGGAAATTTTTTCTAGTCCCTTTCGACTTCTTTTTTTCAGATTTTACTACAGGGGTGCCATTTCAAGAGTTTCCTCGTGAAAGACAAGGAAACATTATCTTTGCGGAACAGAGAACGTGGAGAATTGCTCAACGTGTAGAACTACACTAATCTCACAGAAAATGGGAAAATCCTGCACAATAAAAAAATCTCTGCATGATTTTGTCTCCTTAACTTCTTTCACGGACATGTGATTATTCTGTGATTTTTTTTTCGTGAAAGTCTAGGATTTTTTTTTTTTTTCGATTCCTCAAAATCAATTCGTTAATAGGTCACAGAAAAAAAATCGTGAATTTTGCAAATTTTGAAAAAAAAATCCCTAAATCGTCGCGGTAAAAATCGATAATTTCTCCAAACGACCGTGGAAAATATTGCTAATTTAATCAGAGATCGCGAAGAGAAATGCAGATTTAGTCAAATGATTATACAAACTAAAATATCGAATTTTGTAAAAGGATTGCGAAAAATATCGCGAATTTCGTCAGAAGATTACACAAAAAAATCACGAAAATTTGGTCAAACAATTGAGAGGAATTTCGTCAAACGATCGTGAAATAAGATACAAAATTTCGTGTAACTATCGCGCAAAAAATTACAAATATTATTAATCGATGGTAAAAAAAATAATCACGAATTTCAACAAATGATTGTGAAAAACAATTGCGAACTTTGTCAAAAGATCGCAGAAACAAATATGGAATTTCGTCAGTTAATCGCAAAAAACTGTTGTGAATTTCGACAGATGGTCGCGAAAAAAAAGCAATTTTCAATAACGGTTCCAGAAAAAATCGTGAATTCCGTGAAAAAGTCTCGGAAAAAATCGCAAATTTCGTCAAATGATCGCGAAAAAAGAATCATGAAATTCAATCAGTCATGCTATAATTTGCCCACAAACGTCATGAATAGGCCATGAAATTTGCAACTTTTGTGATCTATAGCGATAAGAAAATTTTCATTAATGATTTTCCACAATTTCTAAAGGTGAAGTAAAGTGTTAATAACTGTTTCGGATTGCGTTTTCACTATTTTCAGATGGGTTCGTGATAATACTATTTTTCAAAGAAATCCTGAATATTTTTCTGATGAAAAAGCTACATATTTGAACATTAATGAATAGTATTATTTATATCTTCATTTTTCTACATAAAAGGTATAGATATAATTATAGATTTCTTTTACAATAATTTCATTAAAAAAGTCCTTCCGGCCAGTGCCGGGAGGAACAGGTAGCTTTCATATTCCTTATTTTAAAAAAGCCAACTTATATTATTCAAACACACGAAGCTCAATTTAGTGGAAACCGAATATAGGAGATTCAATACTAATTTTTATCAATATAATGAATGAGAATTTTGCGAAATTAGTCATCTTTATCCAAGCTGCTTTTCTTTAAAGTAACTTATATTTGGCTGCCAAATTCGGCGATTTCTTAAAGTGCCTGCCATTTTAAGACAGCATGGTGGATGAGGCTAACCACTGAACTTGGTCGAGAATTTAGTAATTGCTGTGTACATGCTCACTCACATCGGAATCGGTTGATATATACGAGTGCTGTCGCTGGCAAAAAATCAGATTTTTCAAAATGTCACCCACATTAGAAATTGAAACTTCTATAATTGAGCGATTTTTTAAGATAAAGACAAACAAAAAATGCTCCTGAATCTTTATATCAAGGTCAAATACTTAAGAAAGAAACCTTTTTCAATTTCTAATTTTTTTGCACCTCACTTTAAATATATATATTTTTTAATTTAATGGCCGCCATTTTGAAACAAGATGGCTGATGAAACTGGCCATCGAACTTGGTCGAGATATTGATGTGTACTATCCACATGCCTTCTTACATCGAAATAGGCGAATACGTGTGTTATCGCGTGACAAATACAAGATCGTTTCAAAATGTTAGCCAAGCTAGAAATTAAAAGTGCTATAATTCAACCATTTTTTAAGATATAAACAAAAGAACAAATTTTGAGAAACAAAAACTGCTCCGGAATCTTTGTATCAAGGCCATACACATAAAAAAAATCTTTTTCATTTTCCAATTTTTTAATACTTCATTTTAAATTTAAAATTTAATTTCTTTTAATGGCAACCCTTTTTAAACAAAATGGCGAATGAAGCTGGCCAACGAACTCGGTCGAGACATTGGTATGTACTATGTACAGACTAAGTTACATCCAAATCGGTTCATAAATACGCCTGTTATCGAGTGAGAAAAATCAGGTCGTTTTAAAATGTCAGCGACAATAGAAATTCAAAATGCTATAATTCAGCCATTTTTTTTAGATATAGACGAAACAAAAACTCTTCCGGAATCTTTGTATTAAAGTCAAACACATACGAAAAAAATCTTTTCCATTTTCCAATTTTTTGGTATCTCATTTTAAATTAAAATTTTTTTTAAATGGCCGCCATTTTGAAACAAGATGGCGGATGAAGCTGGCCAACGAACTCGGTCGAGATATTTGTATGTACTATGTACACACCAAGGTACATTCAAATCGGTTCATAAATACGCCTGTTATCAAGTGACAAAAATCAGGATGTTTCAAAATGTCAGCCACGCTAGAAATTCAAATTGCTATAACTCAGCCATTTTTTAAGATATAGACTAAACAAAAACTGCTCCCAGTTCTTTTTATCAAGGTCAAACACATAAGAAAAAAATATTTTTTCAATTTTCAATTTTTTGTTACCACATTTCGAATTTAAATTTTTCTTAAAAATTTAAATGGCCGCCATTTTAAAACAAGATGGCGGATGAAGCTGACCAACGAACTCGGTCGATACATTGGTATGTACTATGTATAAACGAAGTTACATCCAAATCGGTTCATAAAGGCACCTTTTATCGCGTCACAAAATTCAGGACGTTTCAAAATGTCAGCCACGCTAGAAATTCAAAATGCTATAACTCAGCCATTTTTTAAGAGATAGACGAAACAAAAACTGCTCAGGAATCTTTTTATAAAGGTCAAATACATAAGAAAAAAAATAATTTTCCATTTTCAATTTTTTGGTACCACATTTCAAATTTTAAATTTTTTTTTAAATTTTTAAATGACCGCCATTTTGAAAAAAAATGGCGATTGAAGCTGGCCAACGAACTCGGTCGAGACATTGGTATGTACTATGTACGCACCGAATTACATCGAAATCGGTTCATAAATACGAGAGTTACAGTATGACAAATGTCATATATATATATATATATATTTATATAGGGGAGATGGGGGCACATGTGAACAGGGGGCAGATGTGAACATCGCAGTTTTTCAATAGTTACTATAAGTTTTTTTATTTGAAAAAAATTACCAAAGATGGCAGCACCTGTAGACATATGGTAAAAATTTTTTGAAGCTTTTTGACATTTTGTTTGTCTTCAGTAGCCAAAACACTGTTTGTAGATGTCAAATGTAAAATGTCGGTTTCAACTTTGGTAAGTGATAAAGTTTATTTATTTAGTTAGTTATTCGAATTTTAATGTTTTAACATATACTATCACTACTATTGAATATTTTGGATAAAGTTGTTTTGTTCCCTAAAATTGATAAATGTTAATTATTTATCAATTTAACTCTAGCAGCCATGCGGGGCACTTGTGAACAGACTAGTTGGGGCAGATATGAACAGTTCACAAAAATCAAAATCTTTCTCTATTGTGCGAATAGAAAGAATTGATAATGATAAATTGTATGTTAAATTCCTGAGAAAGAATCTCAGATCCAATTCATATAATTTCCCTGAAATAGTAGGCATTTCTGTCATACAAAAAAGTGATATTGTATTGAAACTTCCACTTCCACATTTGTCAGGAAGTACACAAAAAGCAAGAAGCTCATTTGAGTTCAATTATAATTTAAATAAATTCAATGTTTTCTAAAATGCAATAAGTGTTATGTACTATTTTAGTAAACGGTTTAAAACAATATTTTTTATGCATTGTTAATACAAAGAATATTATGACAAACAACTTTGTATTTTTTTTTTTTTCGTTTCATTTGTCTCAAACTTAGTGATGGCTTACTTCCATCTCTCAAACAACAGCTATGAATAGATAATTTGAATTGGGATGGATATCAGTAACATTTTTAAAATGTAAAATTTTCAAACTGATAACTAATATAATTCTTGGGTATGGTGTCAGAACAGCTTTATATATATTTAGTTTCATTTTAAAATCTTTTGTTTAAACATATCACCCAGAAACTAGAAAAAAAAATATTTTTTATTTTATTTATGGTGAATTTAACTGATAATATAAATAATGGTCATGATAACAAATTAATAACAGGAGAAAAAGCATGTCAAATGATATTTTTCCCTTGTGTTCACATGTGCCCCACGAGTGTTCACAACTACCCCGCTGATGGGGCACATGTGAACAATTTTTTGAATTTATAAAACTATTAAAAAATGTAAGAAAAACTATACAGGTGATTAAAAAAAATTTTCCATGTGCAAAAGAAAGTTCTGTTTACTATACTGACTGGTTTTTATTTATAAGAATTAATCCAATTATGAGAAAAAGCTATATTTATGCGAACTGTTCACATGTGCCCCCATCTCCCCTACATAAATTTTAAACGGAGGGTGGTTTCGGGGTCTGGGGGTCATGATCGATGAAAATATACCAAAATTTTTTGAAATCGCTTTCCTCCGAGCGGCTGCAATAGGTAGCTTTTTGTAATGAAAGCTACCTAATATGAATTAATTTTCTTTCATTTCGGGTCGAGTTGCCTTTCAACGGAAATCGTTTTAGCTATTTTCATATTTACATGATATTACAGTCAGGGTAGGTTAACGTATTTTCTTCGTTGCGAGTGAGGCACACATTAAGTTTTTCGGATTGTGCTGTACCTCTTTCGGTCGGAGTCGGGATGACTTGGTTTTTAACAAGAAAGTCTTGAATATTTTTCAAATGAAAAACTATAGATTTGACTATTAATGGTGGCCCATAGTAATAACTCATTGTTCATTTCTGTACATAAGGGATAAAATTATAGACTATTATAAACGTATTAAAGTATGGAGCAATTTTCTTTTACTTTGGGGTTTGTGGAAGTCTGTCGGTTTTTGGGTTGAAGAAATTGTTTTGTCGGGTGCGTGGAGATTTCATTTCTAGGCGTTGAAGAATTTTGAGAGTGTACCATATATAATATGATTTAATAAAGCAAATAATTAAATAATTTGATAACATTGCAATGATTGCAGTAAATATAATGTGACACTAATAATCCAAAAAAGCTGGTTAATTAAGAACTTGAATTATACCCACCCTTCAACCTTTAAACCCCCCCCTCCCACCCCTCGCTTCAAAAAAAACTATCTGAAAAAATTCTACCCCTGAATTTCTAGCCATTAGGGGACGAGTTTTCCTATGATCAAGTAGTACACAACTGAGAAGAAATGGATAAAATACAATGTCTCTCATGTATTTTTAAAATTAGCCAAAGTGTCACCTTAAGAATGTTCGAATGGGAAATTTTTTTGACAATTATTAATTTCTATGCACAAAGCATTTATTTAATACATATGTTTTTATTCCAGTCAAAACTGATAAATTATTTTAGGGTTTGAGCAATTTTTCAATTTTTGTTTGAGCCTGACAATTGATGGTTGATAAATTTTCTGAAAAATCAAATTCCTTGGGGGGAGGGGCTATTGCCCACCCCAGACCCCTCGAATGGAGCATCTGCAAATAGATGGGATTACTATAATGTATCAGAATCTAACTGAACAACATAAAACATTTTCTGGAAAAAAAGAGGAATAAAAGCTTTAAAATTTGACATCTATTTCGTAATTAAAAAAAAAAATTAGATACAAGGCAGTTTCCGCCTTATGCGAATTGGCAGAGGAATTTCTAGTTTGTAAGGGCGGCAGCTTAGAATGGAGTCCTTCATGTCAGATCACGTTACTTCCAGCCGAACCAAACGTCCGAGAAAAAACTTATTTGTTTTGATCCGCTTTAGGAAGACTTTCTCGGCCGATTGGGATGGCAGAGACAACACCGTCTTGACATGTAACAGGATCGCCGATGTAACAAAAGCTCTGGAACGCCCGGGTGTTTTTCCTGTATCACATGGAAGCACGATTTGATAAAGCTTAAAGCATCATCTATCTCCTTTCTAATTTTCGAAGAGACTAATTCATGTTTCATCAGTTTTAAAAACTGTTCCTTTATTAAAATTCTCTGTATCATAGGATAGACTATACAAATCCAATCAGTTAATGAATATAGCCATTTTTTAGCTACATTCAACAGGCCTATCCTTGTAAAAATTTGAATGGCAACCATGCCAATACGCCAGACCTCAAAACTATATCCATTCAACTTTGATTTACTTCATTAATCAATGCTTCTAGGGGTCCATAAAGACGAGGAGACCCGTGATAGTTTACAGGTTTATCTCCAAAAGTCAGATATCCAAAATCGCAAACAACAGCCATCTGACTCTTGCTTAACAGAACGTTATTTGGTTTTAAATCAAGGTACCAAAGATTTCTGCTGTGTAAATAGAAAATAGCATCACAAATGTTTTTCAACAATCTTGATTGAAACGTAATTTTTTTACGTTATTCTATTTTTCAAATAATCTATCTTTCATAGTGGTTGGAAATACATGAATAACAAAAATAAAATAGACTACACATGAAATATATTCAGCCGAGCCTAATTTTAAAATATTTGATGGTCTAATGTACGCCAAATATTCAATTCGCCAAAAACACCTGGTTTCCTATCAATGATTTTCACAGCTATGCTAGATTTATCCTTACTGTTCTCCATTTTTACAACGCATCTAAATGTACCATGGCCCAAAATTTCTTTCAAATCAAATCCTTTCTTCTTCATATATTGGGCCGTTGAAGTTATTTTACCATTAAATCTTCTATCCAAAACGCTTACTTGTTTTCTCAACATCTTAGATAACACCTTTTATAAGTATTCCAATAACTTACAAAAGAAAAACTTTTCACATAAATTTTACAAACTCGTTAATTATAACACAAACAACTCGTTTTATAACTTTAGCACCAACGCACTGATTGCAACTGCAGTAGCATTCACAATCAATATTTTTACACTGTTATAAGCATTGTTAAAATATCTGTCTAAATTATTAGATCACAACAATAGTAGCAACAATATTTTAACACTTTTGTTTGTTGTTGTTTATTGAGTTACAACAATAAAAATATATCGACAGTAAAAACTATACATTTTGTAACTAATATTTTCGTTTGTCGAAAAAGCATTGTTGCTAAAAAATAAGAAAATACTCCGACTACCGAAGATACCTCAATATAAAAGAGCTAAACAGCACTGTACTGCTGCAGCTTATTATAACAGTAGTACTACACCAGTATTATATACCAATATTATACCTCAAAATAGAAATAGTCTTTGTAAAATTTATGTTTAATCGGAAATTTTTTTAAATAAACTAATCTATATTTTTAATTACAAAGTAATCTAATAAATTGAAAATAAATAATTCGAATAAAAGTTCCGACTTTATTTAAAATATATCATATTTTTCTTGTAATTACGTCTGAAAGATTTTCAATTTTATTTATTTTAAAAGATATCCGCTAAGATGTTATATATTCCCGCGGCCACCATCTTGGATTTCTTGGCGATATTTTGATGGCGTTTATCAATAAAGCAGCTCCGAAGAGTGACGTGTTTTGACAACCCCGTTAAGCCTAACATGCGCATAAATCTGCTTGGCCTCATTTACTTGGCAGAAAAGGGGTTTTCACGCCAAGAAAAAATCCAAGATGGCGGCCGCGGGAATATATAACATCTGTTCCAAGATATAGATTGCCTGCATCTGTATCAAACGAAAAATAACTTTGATCATGAAAATTTATTTTTTTATAATTAACGATTCTTTAAAAGAAAAGGGGGGGGGTTAAAAATATTAATCGCTCCTTAATTTTCAAACCAATTTATTTTCCAGTTATGTTTTATAAGTAAATCAAACATATTGCATATAACGAGGTGATCTAATGAAGCTTAACTGGGTTACGGATATTCGAAAAAACGATTTTTGCATTGAAAGCTCAAATATTTTTTTACATTTAATATATTTTTTTAGATTACCCTCTAACAACACCAAAAAGCATTTTTTATATAAAATATATTTATATTGCATTCAAATAAAGTTTTGAAATTTATTAAAAGCAGTACTTTTGTATTGTATTTCATATTACTTTCGAATTAACCGCATGCCAGCAGATAATATCCGAAGATTTCGCTACGTACAGCAACCTTTTCGATTCTGATCATTTCAGTGATTTAAGCGCATAGTTCAATTATATGTCTGTTAAATTTGTGCCTTTTTATATCATTTTATTATTTTTCAGATTAAATTTTAATTTAGTTATGGACCATTAGCCGGGAAAAAAGTATAATATTATAAATATGAAATGTACATGTGAAAAAGAATAATAAAAAGAATTAAAAGACATGCAAATTGCCTGAATAATATCTAATTTTAAATTCATGATTTTAATAATTGTCGAAGCACAGCTGCTTCCCTGTAAAAATGACAATTTTGTTAACAAAATGACCTGGATGTCGGTAGTGCCAAAATCTCGTCGGGTATAAAAAATCTTAATATTCGTCACCCTTAACGCCCTGAAATGTTGGCTCGAGATCATTCAATTTTCCCATAGAGATGACATTGCGATTGTTTAAATTATTAATTAAAACATTAACTCCATTGTTGTAAATTATGCAATTTAACATCGTCCTTATCGTTATGACGTCAACATTTGTGTCCGGTTATATAGATAGACTTCGGCCTATAATGGCATCGGGTGCAGTTAGCATAAAGTGGCAGTGTGTCATTCTCATTAAGCATAAAGTTCGAGATTTTTTAAGGCACGAAAGGAGCAAATTCGTTTCACCAGCATTTGAGTTGATGTAGAAGTAAGAATAAATGTACAGAATAGTTTTTTCCTACTTCTTGATCTTTTTTAAAATCGAAAAAGGAAAATAAATTGTTATAGGTTTTCCAATTTTTAAGCTTTTCTCAAAGTTAAAAAACATTTTGAATCAGAAATTTACTTAATGAACGGCACATAAGGACAAGAACTATTTTATTAAATATTTTTTCTGGTTGAAAACAAGTTTATTTGGGGCTAATAGAAGTAAAACAAATTGCCACTAAGGATTATTAGCTAATAAGGGACTTCCAAAAAATTTTTCATGTCAAGAAAACATTTTGCTTTTTATATTCGAAAAAACATGGTGGCCAACTGGTTCGAAATATCTAGTTTGAAAGTACAAAATGTTCGCATTTGTTGTGCCAAGACAAACATTTCTCAAAAATTTAATAAAAAACATAAGAAAACCATAAAAATATTTTATGCATATATATATTATGCTATTGTAAAACTGCAGTTGATTTTGGATTAAAAAAAAAAAAAACAGAAATAATTGATGGTAAAAAGACAGTAAACTGTGGATATGAGATATTTTATTTAATACACAAACTACATGTCGATGACAAAAAAAGTTACAAAAACTAGTTTAAAACAAAATATAAGCAGAAATACTTTTTAAAACATCATAAAAAATAAGTGAAATAAACAAGAGTAAATAAAACACCAATAAAGGAGTACATGAAACACCTTTTTTTGTGTGTATATATTTTTTAATTACATTTACATTGAAAATTCATACTAAAAGCCGAATTTGTAATTATTTTTATAGAATCTTGTGTAACGAAAGCAATGATTCTTCTTTTCAGTACTTGTATATACACTATATAGCCATTAATCACCGGACACTTTCAATTTTAGACATTTTGTGGAATATTTAAAGATATACTTATCGGATTTTTCTGGAACTTCGGGATTTTCATATTTATCAATGGCGATTTGATCATAAGGACGATTAGAGGTCCACAAAAAATCAAATAATAATAATAATACTATTTAGGATCATCCTGTAAAATAAAATGCACGAAATGATCTATCACTATAGATTACGACAATGTGAATGTTATACAATATGTGTATTCATTTGCGTAAGAATATCACGCATATTCATGGAGATATATGGATTTTTTTTTTTAAGTTCACTAACTTTTTGCATTTTTTTTGTTTATATTATGCAGGGTTTTCCAATAAATTTAACACCAGTTTCAGAAAACTTGACAAAATGCAATAGAAATAATATAGTGCAATTAGAATATAAATATATTAAACATTTGATGATGATATATTTTATTGTATAAAATATATTTTATTTGCGCATGTGAGCACGATAACGAATATTTTTTTCAGGATTTAAAAGTCAACTCTATAGTGCAACTCATAAAAAAAGCCAGTCAAATGTCGTAAAAATTCAGAATGATAACGGCTATAGGTTGAACTGGTTTTTAGTTGTTTTCTGAAACAGCTTGATTATAAGGGGTTTTCCATAAATTGTCGTTTTTAATTTAATTTACTTTTTTATTTTCATTTCTTATTGATATTTTAGTTCTCTATGGAAATACACCAGAACGAACCTGTTCAAGGAAAAAGAAGTATCAAAATCTAAGTATTTCTTCTAAATCCACTCGTTAACATTTATTAAATACGAAAACTCCTTTGCTGAAAGCCAGATAATAAAAAATGACAATTTGTGGAAAATCCTTTATCATTCAGCAGCTTTTAGAGAGCAACTAAAAATTCACTCAGTATATTGCCGATATCTTTCTGAATTTTCACGGTATTTCACTGGCTTTTGTTATGAGTTGCTCCATAGAGTTGGCTATCAAATCATTAAAAACAGTATTATTTATCGTGCGCACATGCACGGATGAAAAATATTTCATTCAACTGCTCATATTTCATGAAATATTTAATATATTTACATTCCAATTACACGATATTATTCCTACTACATTTTGTCAAATTTTCTGAAACTTGCGTTAAATTTGGTAAAAAGCCCTGCATGATATAAACAAGAAAAACATGCAAAATTTTTAAACTTAAAAAAAAATTCGATATATTTCCATGAATATACATGCTATTCTTACATATATCATTACATATATTGCAAAATATTCCCATATTCGTAATCTATAGCGATAGATTACTTCGTGCATTTTACTTTATAGAGTGATCCAAATATTATTAATTTTTTATTCTTTTTGGACCCCCTAATTATCCTTTTGATCAAACTGCCATTAATAAATATGAAGTCAAAAATATTCTTCATAATCCTGAAATTCAAGAAAATTTTGAAAAGTATATCTTTAAATATGTAACAAAATATCTAAAATTGAAAGTGTCCGATGATGAATGGCTACATAGTGTATTTATGCAGTATTTACAGGAATGAGAACAGTCAAACTACCAAAAAAGGTTAGCATTTTGTCCCCTTTTTCAAAATAATAAAGATATATTTTTTGCTTTCCCATAAATATCGGTTTTCAAGACTTAAACAATAAATGAATAAAATAAATCCATAATCTACAGGTTTCAATAAGCATTTCAAACTATTATCAACAAGATAACTACTACACTACAAGAATAAAATATACTTATTGTATGCCTTGAAGTTATCATCCCCAAATTTATGTAAAATATTTATGAAACATTAGTATTTTATTTCTGCACATATCCTCATAGATTATTAGGTAAAATTGTTTCACTGCAAATTCTGTACTTAATTTTCAAAATGGTAAAACAATATATTGCTAATAATTTTAACCATTTTATTAGTAACTTTTAGATTTTAATCGAATAAATACAGTTTGAAATGCTTTTCTTCAATGTTTTTTCTGAAATAGGGTAATTAACTATCAGGAAGCATACCTTACACTAAGGTCATGCATGAAAACGAAAATATATTGTACTTTTTTCCAGTTTTTTAACTATTATAAAACCACCATTTGACAAAAATACACACTCACAAAAATAGTTGTATTTTGAATTTACTAACTAACTGCAAAAATAAAATCTAGATTTGTTAATTGGAAGAAGATTATTTTTGACAATACTTAAAATATATATACTCCCAACCCAGTTTCATCCGGAATAATAAAGGTTTGTGAATGCTGGAAAGTAGTAAAAAGTTTTTTTTATGCATCAAAAAAGTACACCAGTCTGACTTTTCGGAGGGGACTATGAGAGCCGTCAATTAAATTAATAATCTTGGGTTTTAATTGATTCTCAGTACTGATAATGACTGTAAAACATAACATTTTACAGTACAATATATATATATATATATATATATATATAAACTAATTATGACCAGAAATACTTGGCCAAATGCAAGATAATATACAAAATAGATGTAATGCAGCTATAATAACTCTACGAGCTGCATGAGGTCTGCCGACTTTTTAAGTGCGACTTAAAATATAGTCATTAATTGAAGAGCTTTGTGGAAGAACACGTTATATTACATTGTCTTAAAAATTGTTTTACTTTCAGGATGAAGGTAGTATGAGGTGTTCTGTCATGGTAAATCTAAAATACTAAAACTACAATTAGTCTTGAAAAGCTTCTGCAATGTTTATTAGTATTTAGTATATTAACATTTAATAATTTAAATAACAGCAATAATTTTTAGTAATTTCAATTAATTGTTAATACATTTTTCTGAATTTAGTACCACCTGTTGGCATATGAAAAATATGTTACCAAAAAGAACAAAAAATAATGAAATTTACATGAAAAAGCTTTCTTTTTAACTTTCTCGAATTTATATTTTAGTTATATAACATCTTTTTCCACTGAGGTCTTCAATTCATAAGAACTAAAAGTTCTTCTTAAAACACCATCAATTTTTTTTTAAATCCGCAATGCCTTTCTGAAGATCTGAGTGTTTCTTCGCCAGGCGCAAAGAAGACGTGTTTTAACAATGAAAGCAGCAGCAAGACTGAAATAAAAGAAAGGGAACAAGTTGAAGAAACAGCCAATAGGAGACTAGAAGACAACAGCTAATCAGAGAAGACTATAATCAAAACAAAAGAATACAGACTAGAACGGGAATAAGGAAACAAATATGAAAATAAAAAATACATGTAAATAAAATAAAAAATAAATTATAATAAAATGAAAACACACACATATATTAAAATATGGGAGCACGTGAAGTTGAAATATATATATATACACACACACACACATATATATATATGAGATCTTTTAATTCTTATTGTTTCACACCAGTTTCAACCGATTTTCATTTTTTTATTAATAGTTATAAAATTTTGAGATGTGGATAAATTACCCTGTTTTTTAAACAGATGCTTGGACACATTTATTAGGTTTAATTCTTAGATTCTGAGATTTCCCATGTCTCTTGATTTGGATCGAAGTTTGTTGATTGCCAATTGTTTGTTTGAAACATTTACATTTTGCAAAAAAATTATTGATTTTCTAATTTATTTCTGGATATTTTGCTATTTTACTTTCAAGTATGCTCCCGTTGAGAGATAAAAGTCGAAAACAGAAATTGTTTCTCATCTGTGATTTGCGTGGTTTTCACTGTGATAAGCTATAGTAAGACTAAATAAATATGTCAAATTTTATGAGTATTATTTAAAGAATATTCCCAACTTTCATTATTTAGAATGCTACTAGCAAAATCAAGTATAAAAAGTCTATTAGAATTTTCTATTATATTGACTAAATTTATCTTTAAAACTTTTCAATTGTGGATATTTCATTTGAATACAATCATCATATTTTTTTAGTAATAGTAATTTGCATCTATTAATTAATTATATATTTCTATGGTAAGACAAAGTTCGTCCTATTATTTATAAATAATTTACAATTATGTTAAAACATTCTAAATGTCATTTGTGTAGTCAGAAAATGTGTTGACATGAAGTCTTTTTTGCATTACAGTAAACAGATTTTATATATTTGAACAACAATTGAGCATTATTTAAAATTTATTAAATTTTCTTATATATATATATATATATATAAAGTCAGATTTCTAAAAGAAAATACACTGATTTTTTTTACTAATTCTTCAAATCTTGGATATTTTTGATTAATACCCTGCGATATCTTCTTATTATACAGCTAAGATTGGTTATATTAATTGTCATCTTACATTCAAAGTTATCTTTGTTATTAATTTTCTTTTTTAAACATTATTATATAATTAAGTATATTGTGGTCCATCTAACGTAGAAAACATATCTTTGCGGCCGAAAAGGTGATTCTTCTGAAACAAAGAGAAATTTTGACTCTGATTTATTATGGCATAACACAACATGCAATATCCTGCAAAATGAATGTATTTAAAATATAAGGAAAATTTAAACTGGATGGCGTTTTATTACTGCAAATTTAATAAGTATCGAGCCAAAAGGAAAGGATTATATGGGAAAAATAATCAAAGCTGGAGTCATAAGGAAGGATGTTGCGAGTCGTGTACTTGTAAATGTATAAAGTCGGAATAGACAAATCATTAACTATTTTCAGTATCGGCGTCTTTTTTGAAGTCACACGCTGTTTTCACCTTTAATTGCTTTAGAAAAAAAGAGACGGACATTCTGCAGGAGGAAAAACTTTCTTTCAAGTTTATCTAATCTTCTTATATACTTTCCAATGTTGAATCACCCCACGCTTTTGTAAATAAACCATAAAAGGTTGGAAGAGAATAGGTGTTAATATCTTTTCCTGGCAAAGTGTGGAAGGAAGGCAAAAGAAGCGCTTAAACGCAGTTTAACTCAGACAAGCACTTATGGCTGGTATCCAATTTCTCCAAATTACATAACAATAACTAATAGAAAAAGAATTTTTTTTTCTCCAGGCGTAAAAAAAAACTTGTTAAATCACTATGCCAACCATTATAGACCGAGAGATAGTAAACAAATTTATTAAAATATTAGATAAACATTGAGAGCTCTATAAAAGGAGTTTTCCTGCTTATCTCAAATAGATATGGATGATCAGTCATTGTTTTAAAAGTATATTTAGCAATGTGACACAGTATGCTAAATGCTATCTGAACTAGTGCCAAAATACTTTTTACTAACAGTCATAATTCGGATACCATTTGTTTCATTTTGCAATGAGGAGTGTGCCATTATATTACAGATTTTACAAATGAAAATGTCCTTTAAATATGACTATACGTGTTTAAATTTAAATTGGACTTGCAAAAGCAAAAACACACCACAAAACATCTTTAAATATAAAAATGATTGATTAAATGATCTGTATGTGAAATATGTTACAGAAGAAATACTTTGGAATGGAAGCCTTTACGTCTATTTTAAACATATTTAGAAGGAAACACTTTCTCTTTAGTATGAACATGCAAATGAACATCCAAATAAGATATATGAGGAAATTCCTAGTGACACACTTCACAAAAGAAAGGTTTCTCTTTAGTATGAACACGCCAATGGTTATTTAAATCAAATTTATACAAAAATCAAGTAAAAGTTTTCTATTTATTATGGCCATGTATGTGGACATTTAAATCAGATTTAGAAGAAAATCCTTTCTTACACACCTCACAAGAGAAAGGTTTCTCCTTAGTATGGACACGCAGGTGGACATTTAAGTTAGGTTTTCGAGAAAATGCTTTGTTACACACCTCACAAGAGAAAGGTTTCTCCTTAGTATGGACACGCAGATGGTCATTTAAACAAGATTTTCGTGAAAATGTTTTGTTACACACCTCACAAGAGAAAGGTTTCTCCTTAGTATGGACACGCAGGTGGACATTTAAGTTAGGTTTTCGAGAAAATGCTTTGTTACACACCTCACAAGAGAAAGGTTTCTCCTTAGTATGGACACGCAGATGGTCATTTAAACAAGATTTTAGTGAAAATGTTTTGTTACACACCTCACAAGAGAAAGGTTTCTCTTTAGTATGGACTCGCAGGTGGACATTTAAATCAGATTTATAAGGAAATGCTTTAGTGCACACCTCACAAGAGAAAGGTTTCTCTTTAGTATGGACACGCAGGTGGACATTTAAGTTAGATTTTAGAGAAAATGCTTTGTTACACACCTCACAAGAGAAAGGTTTCTCCTTAGTATGGACACGCAGGTGGTCATTTAAACAAGATTTTTGTGAAAATGTTTTGTTACACACCTCACAAGAGAAAGATTTCTCCTTAGTATGGACACGCAGGTGGTCATTTAAAGAAGATTTTTGAGAAAATGCTTTGTTACACACCTCACAAGAGAAAGGTTTTTCTTCAGTATGGACACGCAGGTGGACATTTAAATAAGATTTAGAAGAAAATCCTTTCTTACACACCTCACAAGAGAAAGGTTTCTCCTTAGTATGGACACGCAGATGGTCATTTAAACAAGATTTTCGTGAAAATGTTTTGTTACACACCTCACAAGAGAAAGGTTTCTCCTTAGTATGGACACGCAGGTGGTCATTTAAAGAAGATTTTTGAGAAAATGCTTTGTTACACACCTCACAAGAGAAGGGTTTCTCTTTAGTATGGACTCGCAGGTGGACATTTAAATCAGATTTATAAGAAAATGCTTTAGTGCACACCTCACAAGAGAAAGGTTTCTCTTTAGTATGGACACGCAGGTGGACATTTAAGTTAGATTTTAGAGAAAATGCTTTATTACACACCTCACAAGAGAAAGGTTTCTCCTTAGTATGGACACGCAGGTGGTCATTTAACGAAGATTTTCGAGAAAATGCTTTGTTACACACCTCACAAGAGAAATGTCTAGGCAGATGCTTCATGGCAAAATTACCCAATGAAGTCCTTAGTTCAAAGTAAAATTACACTTTTAAGTATATTCTTTATTTTATAGAAAAATTTAAATTCTAAATCCAGAAATGAATAGTAATTGGTTAAAAAATGTAGATTTTTTAAGAATATATATATACAAGTTTATAGAAATATAGGCACATTTAATGCAATAATATATAATAAATATTCCAATAAGGATTTGCCAGTAGAATCTTTTCAGTATGGACACGCAGGTGGACATTTAAATAAGACTTTTGAGAAAATGCTTTGTTACACACCTCACAAGAGAAAAGGTTTCTCTTCAGTATGGACACGCAGTTGGACATTTAAATGAGACTTTTGAGAAAATCTTGCATTACACACGTCACAAGAGGAATGTGTCTGGTTCATATGCCATCGCAGGTATCTTTTCAATTTAGATTTTTGAGAAAACCCTCTCTTACACACCTCACAGAAGAAAGATTTTTTCTATAAGAAAATCATCTGTTGCACCCAACACAAGTGAATGGTTTCTTGTTGGTATGGATTCGCAGATCATCACTTAAATTTATTTTTTGAGAAAATTTATTACTACGCATGTCACAAGCCAAAGGTTTCTCATTAGTAAGCACACGATGATGCATATATTATGCTTTCGATAGAATCTTTTGGTAAACACTACCCAAGAGATAGACTTTTTGCCAGAATAACACAGATGGACGCTTAAGTAACATCCTTAAAAACGTTTTTTATACACCGGCACTATTGACAGGTGATGAAAGAGGACTATTCAAAGGAGATTTGACAGAAAGTCTCTTATTGATCTTATCTCGAAAGTGAAATTTTTTTCTTTGCCACCAGTTTGATGTTTCATTTTAAAACTAAATGTCTAGGCAGATGCTTCATGGCAAAATTACCCAATGAAGTCCTTAGTTCAAAGTAAAATTACACTTTTAAATATATTCTTTATTTTATAGAAAAATTTAAATTCTAAATCCAGAAATGAATAGTAATTGGTTTAAAAATGTAGATTTTTTAAGAATATATATATACAAGTTTATAGAAATATAGGCACATTTAATGCAATAATATATAATAAATATTCCAATAAGGATTTGCCAGTAGAATCTTTTCTATAGAGAAGACGGAAGTTATCAAATAAATTTGGAAATATCAACAATGGTGTAGTGCCATAAAGTTATTTAATTCTTTATTGAGACTTTCAGAAGTGATCTTTGACATAATAGAAGAGATGCTGAAATTATATATATCATACACGAACGTTTCTCTGTAATATTTTTGTAATATCTTTTAATAAATATTTGTCTAAATTCTATCCTGTAATTTTTTGCAGAAATGTAGAAAATCGTGCTGTTGCACACTAGCTCAGAAACATAAAAAGATTCTTACTGAACAAGTTTTTTTAGGGGAGAATTTATCGAATTAGATATAAGTACATAGTCTTTGGGCATGATTCCTTTTCATAAGTTCTTCCACTATATATTCAGAAGAGACTACAAATATTTGCACCTGAAATGTAAATTAAAATGTACACATACCACACATTTCTTCATGAACTTTCAAATGTTTACACAAGAAGAAACATAAGAACGTCATTATAAAATAAGAATATTTATTAAATACATATTAAAAACTTCGTACATTTTATTTAAATCTCTATAATTAGCATAACTACAATTACTTCACAAAATTTTTAAAAAGTGGTTTGAGGCAGGCCAAACTATGTTTACATATTTATTCCTTATAGTTCTTTTACCATTTTTGATAAAATGGATTTTGAAACTTGTTAAAGTGCATAAAATATTTTGTGTAAAATGTCATGATCTTGAAAAAATTCTTGAAATGATAGGTTAGAATGTTTCAAGTATGATAGCAGCATTCAATTTACCTAAAGAAAAATCTCTCCATGTTGTCTAATTGAGTGGCATTGCAAATATTTTCTAATCAGTATTTTCTGATACTTCAAGACCAGTCTATTAAGCATATTTTTTAAACAAATCTAACTGATATAGTGAGAATCATCAAATGAAGTAAACATTTACATGCAATGTTCAATGGAATTCAAGATGAAATAGATTTAAAAAGAAATTTCTTTAAATTGCGAGGAATTATATGGGGATTGGGGAGGTTATTCACATTGTCTTAAATCTTTAACAGTCAAGCTATTTTAAAGTCTGTTTTTAATTGAGAGTGTTTTTCTAAATATTTTTTAACAAAAAAAAAGAGCTTCTAAATTTTTGTCTCATAATAAAAAAGACACACTTCTTAAATACACAATACAAAAGAAGATAATGTAACGTGTTTCAAAAATCTTTCTTCATCAGTCACAAAAAACCATCTTACGAACCAGTACAAAAGCAGAAGAAAGTTTTTTCCGTTCTTGCAGTTATAGTATGTAATACAATTAAGGTGTGCATCATATTAAATGCATCACTTTGTAAGGGGAAAAAGCAATTTGCTCCAAAAAGAGAGAAATGGTGAGTGCTCCAATAGTAGACAAAAAACTAGACTACCATTTGCCCAGCCGTATGGAGAAATGAGTGGGAATGCTGAGGTGCATTAACAAGCACAAAAGAACCAATAAGATGCATTAACCCTTTAGAAAAAACACTCTAGAAACATTTTAACGTCCAAATTGCCAGAGAACAAAAACAGAAATAGCCATTCGACTCAAAAACATTACATTTTCAAATATAAATATATATAAGTTTAAGGGTCATCTTCATACTAAAATTGTACAAAACTCTGAAATTTTCAATACGACCACCTAATTTTGACATCATGTTTGGCTTTTTCTGTAAATTTTACCCAAGACTACCGAATGGAAATCCATACGATAAAATAGCTTAGTAATTATGAGGATTTAAATGTTGGAACTCCTAATGTTAAATTCATTTAATTGTTTCAAAACAGATTACAGTGCAAATAATTTCTTAAGATAATGTAACGTGTTTCAAAAATCTTTCTTCATCAGTCACAGAAAACCATCTCAAGGATTAATTGGCAGAAGGAGCTGTAATTTTAATTTTATCATAACTGAAAGATCCAGAAATCGATTTCTGTTAAAATTCTTTGGTTACACTTTATCTGTTTTTTCGAAAATTAATTAAAAATATTTCTTAAAAAAATATCTGAATTGTAACCTATGAATATTTTTAACAAAATATCTCAAATGTGTAAATTATAAAATTATAGCTTATTTTGCAAAGTAGTTCTGGAATTACGCTTAAAAATATATTCGCGTTGTATTCTGTTTTTCAATGATTAAAAATTAATTTAACATTATGAGTTCCAAATTTTAACTCTTCATGAATCCTAAACAATGATTAAATGGTTTACCGTTTGGTTTCATAAAGCAAAATTAAATGAAAATGCCATATATGTAGTCAAAATTATTCTGTTTGTATTGAAAATTTCAGAGTTTCATACAATATCTGTATGAAGACGAAACTTAAAGCTTTTCTTTATGAAATAATATATAATTAACATGAAACATGAAATAATATATAATTTCCTGTTTAATGTCTATTTTAGTTTTTTTCCGGAAAATTTAGTTAGTACAATGCATGGGGTCATTTTTTTAATCATTTTTACCTTTCGTCGACTGCACCTTAATACCGTCAGGTAGATATGATATTTATTTATGAAACTGGTCATGATAGCAAACTAGATAGCACCCATCTTAGACGGATGTATTAATTTGCAAAGAAAGAGAGTGTACCAGTGAAAGAGTCTTGTAAAGGAAAATTAGGGAATGCGATTCCTTTACTGGAACACTACAACTGTAATATATTACTGTGGTAGCGATTGCAGTAACCCATGTAGTACAAATACATTAGCCGAATTGGTATTGCACAGTGCACCTGTTACACAAATTTAATTAAAACTATATTTTTATTAAAATTCTGCTGAATAAGTACATTATTTTTTTACACTCTTCATCATATTTTTAAAAAGACATTTAAATTCAATATTTAAATGCAAAACGTTGAATTTCCTTGAAATTTAAGAGTTGCAATAACAGTAAGAAATCTAAACCTCTAAATTTGTCATTCTTTCTCAATAATCCATCATAACTTATAGCTTTGTAAGTTTTTTCACATCTATATTTAATTGAAGAATAAATACCCACGTAAATCTTAAAAAAAACCTGGGTATTTTACATCACTGGGTGTACTGTGTTACTAGTAAGTACTGTAGAGTACATGTAGATTTACCTGTAGATTATTAGTGAACATGTACACTATATGGCCAAAGGTGACCGATCACTTGCGATTTTTGACGTTTTATTAAATATCTAGAAAAATTCATGAGGAATCAACCTGAAACTGCAGGTGTGTAAACAGTATAGTACAGGTCATACATTTCCGGGAAGATTTTTTCCCGAAACCCCATAGGGGGCCATGAACAAATTGAAAAATGGATAACAATGTAAAAACTGATGTAGCAAAAGCGTTCAAACTCGAGATTATTAATAAGTGTCTTATTGTAATAAACTGTGTTCATTTTTATGAGGATAGCATTTATACTCGTAGAGAAATTAAGGTTTTTATAAAAACCGTCCCAAATTTCGCAACGTTTTTTGTTGATAATTTGCAGAGTTCTTAATATAAAAAAAAGTTCTTTTCAGAAAATATGACAAACAGCATTGTACACAATACTCTATAATCAGAATTAAAAAATAATAAAAATTGGATGAAAAATGAGCAGACTTACTAAAAATTGTTTCGTTGCGCATGCGCGAATGCAATCAAAATGTAATATGCATAATGTATTAGCTAAGTGTATAGAGCAACTTTTGTGAAAGTCTCAAATTCATAGCTTGAAAATTCTGAAAATTATCGTCGAAAGAATAAGCCCGAAATCCGTTTTTCCAAAAAAAAAAGCAAAAAGATGAGGGGTTGTAATAAATATCTGTTGATTAGTGCCAAGATAGCATAGAGAATATTGCATGTACTACTATATTTGGATACAACCTCTCATCTTTTTGCTTCTTTTTGGGAACAACGGATTACGAGCTTATTCTATCGACGATAATTTTCAGAATTTTCAAGCTACGATTTTGAGACTTTCACAAAAGTTGCTCGATATTCTTAGCTAATACCAGTGGCGTACCCAAGGGGGGGGGGCTGATGGGGTTACAGCCCCCCCCGAAATTTTCGAAAGTGATATAGAAAGGTGCTGATTTTTCGTCTTTCTTTTATGGAAATTTTTTTAATTTTTTTCCATTATACAGCGGACAAGCCATTCTCATTAGTCCCATATTAGTCTACATTGAAAACAAAGAAGAGAAAGGGGGGCTGACGGGGTTATACCGCCCCCCCCCTCCGCTTACTCCTCCTGAAATAGTCAAAAAATTAAATGAAAAAGTGTTTTTTTCTTACTTTTTAAAGATAAATCTGTAATTTTTTCTTCTGTCATACAGCAAAATAGCCATTCTCGTTAACACCATATTGGTTCAGGTTATATTAGTTAGGGGGCTGATGGAATTTCAGCCCCCTCCTCTCGAAATGGTCAAAAATGAAATGAAAAAACAGTGCTGAATTTTTTCTGTCTGTTTAAGATAAATTTGCATTTTTCCCCTATCGTTCAACAGACTATGCGCTTCCTTCGCTTTAGTTCCATATTAGTCCATATTGACACCAAAGAAGAGAAAGGGGGTTGATGGGGTTACAGCCCCCCCCCCCCCCCAACCAGAAATCGCGAAAAATTAAATGAAAAAGTGTTTTTTCTTTACTTTTTAAAGATAAATCTGTAATTTTTTCTTCTGTCATACAGCAAAATAGCCATTCTCGTTAACACCATATTAGTCCACATTGACATCACAGCATACCCTAAGATGGGGAGGGGGCTGATGGAATTACAACCTCCTCCTCTGGAAATAGTCGAAAATGAAATGAAAAAGTAGAGCTGATTTTTTTCTGTCTATTTGAGATAAATTTGCATTCCCCCCCCCCCCCTCTATCATTTAACAGACTAGTCGCTCCCTTTGCTGTAGTTCCATATTAGTGTACAGTGACATCACATTATACCCGAAAAGATAGAAGGGGGTTAATGGAGTTACAGCCCTCTCCCAAAAATTCGAACATGAGATGAAAAAGTTCTGATATTTTCCTTTTTGTTTGAGATAAATTTGTATTTTTCCTCTATCATTCAACAGACTAGCCGCTCTCTTCTCTTTAGTTCCATACTAGTGCACAGTGATACCACATTATACCCAAAGAGGTGAAAGGGGCTAATGGGGTGTCCCCTTCCTAAATAGTTGAAAATGAAATGAAAAAAAAGGCTGTTTTTTCTTCTTGTTCGAGATAAATTTGTAATTTTTCTTCTACCACACAGCGAAATAGCCATTCTCGTTAACACCATATTAGTCCACATTGACATCACAGCATACCCAAAGATGGGGAGGGGGCTGATGGAATTACAGCCCCCTCCTCCCGAAATAGTCGAAAATGAAATAAAAAAATATTGCTTTTTTTTCTTTCTGTTTGAGATAAATTTGTATTTTTTTTCTCCTATCATTCAACCGACTAGACACTCTCTTCTCTTTAGTTCCATATTAGTGCACAGTGACACCACATTATACCCAAAGAAGTAGAAAGGGGGTGATGGGTTACACCCCCTTCCCAAAATAGTCGAAAATGAAATGAAAAAAGGGCTATTTTTCTTTTTGTTCGAGATGAATTTGTAATGCACTTGTTTTCTGCAATACAACGAACTACACGTTCTGGCTAGTCTCATATCAACGCACAGTTACACCACAGTATACCCAATGAGGGGAAGGGGCTGATGGTGTTACTTACTCTTCCGAAATAATCAAATATGAAATGAAAAAAAATTCCAGTTTTTTTTTCTTTCTTTTGATATTAATTTTTTATTTTTTTCTGCGACGCAGCTATTCTGGTTAGTCCCATATATTAGTGCACAGTGATGCCCCAGCATACACCAAATGATTCGATGGGGACGGGGGTTATGACGTTACAGCTCCATTCCACCCCTGAAGAGATCGCAGTGAAATGAAAAAAGGGCTGATATTCCTTCTTTTTCAGATAAATTTGTTTTATTTTCTGGCATGCCACGAATTTGTTTTTCCTGTTAATCCAATATCCTCCTCAGTCCTGCGACCAAATTTACTTGAGACCACAAAATCCATTTTCAAATGACTGAAATCACTGTTTTACTCGATAAATGAAAACATATATACTCAGTTCAAGAGACCTACAAATAAATTCGACAAATCTAAAAGTATTTTAATTTAAGGATTTTTTTAAATTTTTCCCATAATCGGCGGCCGCCAAGATTGTCAATGCGGGGGTATGTTAATGCACAGTAACACCACAGCTAATCTCAAGTCGATTTCGTCTAAATCGGAAATCCGGTGCGGAAGAGTTGACTGTAAAAGTAGCTTATTAACTTTCATTTTTCAGTCGCATCTCCATGCCACACCGAAATATGGGGGTGCGGAGGGTTGAAGGGACTAAACTTCTTTTACCTGCCAAAACGGTCAGATTAAATGGTAAAAAAAGTTTACTTCTTACTTTTTAGATCAATTCAATTACAGTCGAACCTCTATTTAACGAAGTCGCTAAATCCCGGAAAAAAGTTCGTTATATGGAAAATTCGTTAAATAGAGATTCACCTTTTACTTTAAACTACATAAAACAGATTTTAAATTCATAAACACTAAATATTTTTACTAAAAGTAATTAATCACATTTTTTAAAATAAATTATATCGATTTGTTTTAGTTATTTTTACCCACCAATATCCATCATCAATTTATTTTTTCTATGTGTTTAAATCTTTGAAATCGGCAAGGAAAACACAACATTATCCGGGAATACACTGTATTTTCTGTTTAAAGTAAATAGTTTTACATTAAAATTAACGAATTTTAATGACATTATCGCATTTATTATTATTATAAAAAATAATTTTAATTATACATTAACATATGCGTCCTTAAATTTGATTTCTGAAAAACTCTGTTAATTTTGTTTTATCTCATAATTGTGCCATCATATCTCATAATTATCTCATAAATGTGCTTTATCTCATAATACGTGTCGCATCTTTACAATGCACCAAAACCACCTTCATACGTATTTTCTTCTAACTATAATCCGCGTCGGTTGTTTAAAATGATTTTAGCATTTCATTATACGAAGTTTTGTTAATTCTTGCATAATGATCATTTCCATCATCATCATATTCGTCTTCATCGCAATTCATTGCTGTATTGTTTTTATTTTTCACACTGTCAAAAATATCCAATTCGAATAGTGTTTCCGAGACCTCAATTTAAGAATTAAGTGAAATACAATCATCAATCAGCACATCATGGTTAATTTCTCATTGAATCCACATTTTTTTAAGTTACACTAAGGGATTATCGTCTTCGTACTCCGTACTTACCAAATTCTCACTGCTGACAAAGAAGGTGCCTGGTAAAACCAGTTCAAGACCATTGAACATCATAAAATGTGTTTAAAGAAAGAATAAGTTTGAAATGTCCAGAAATATTTTGAGAAATGGGGAGAAGAAAAAAATTTGGATCACAAGAAAAAGTTCGTTAAATAGAGAATGCACTTCGCTATTTGGAGATTATTTTACGAAGAAATTCGCAAAATGTTCTTGGTTCTAATGAAAAGTTCGCAAAATAGAGAAATTCGCAAAATAGTGGTTCGTTAAATAGAGGTCCGACTGTATATATATATTTGTCATGCATCGCACTTGCCTTTCTTGTTAGTCCCATATTAGTGCATAATGACACCTTAGCTAATCCCTTCAGACTTTTGGCTAAGTCGGAAGTCAGGCACACTATATATGTGCGGAAGAGCTGACTGTGAATGATATTCATTAACTTTTGTTTTTAACACTCGATTACTTCCTCGTATCTGTAAGATACACACTGATTTCTTGTTTGACTGCAAAGACATCTTTGGAGTTCGGTAATGTCCCCTCCCCCCACTTATCTTCCTATTCTGTCTTAACTTTGCAGCCAGTATTTTTTATCTGGAACGGTTTAAAGTCCTTCGTATTACTTGTGCAATGCACAAATAATAAACAAAGTCTTTATTTTATATATGTGTATGAAAATATTTTGTGTATACAAAAAATATTTTGTGTTTGTTACAATATTAATTTATTGTTAAACAAGAACCGTAGCCAGAATTTAGTTTCGGGGATTGGAAGAACAATTTTATAGATTTTAAGTTATAATGACTTTCTTTTAAATGAAAGTATATATATATAAAAAAACAGTAACACTTTTCAACCGATTTCGACGTGGGACGGTCTCAGGATCGGACCCGTGCTCTCCCCCTTTCCCCCTAGATTTGAGTCTGAGTTAAAAAAAAAAAAAAATGAAATTCTCAGCAAATTTTCTGAAAGGTTACAGCAGAGGGGGAAAGGAGAGGTAATCCCTTCCTGCTGCTAATTATTTTTGTTGTAGTTTGGGTTAACTCTGTTTATATTCAGGTCAATTTCAGGCTGAGTAGGTTCGGGTTAACCAGATTTCTAAAAAGTTCAGCATATTATTTCAGTTTAAAAACTATACATATAATAATAAATACAGATATTTGTATGTGTTTTTAACGCGATCCTTTGATGAAATACAGGTTTTTATCACGACGCTTTGACGAAATTTGCATTTTCCCCGAACTTATGACAAAATTAGCTTTTTTCCGCGACCCTTTGACGAAATTCGCGTTTTTTTCGTGATCCTTTGTCAAAATTTGTGTTTTTTGCGAGTTTTTGATGAAATTCGAATTTTTTTCGTGAACTTTTGCCGAAATTCGGGTTTTTTACGAAACCCTTTGTCGAAATTTGCGTTTTTTCCGCGGCTTTTTTGACGAAATTCGCTTTTTTCTCGTCTTTTTGATGAATTTCGCAGCTCTTTGACGAAATTCGCGTTTTTTTCTATGGAAATGGTCATGTTTTTTGTTTTTTCGCTGCTGTTTGACGAAATTCGCTTCTTTCCGCAGTCTCTTGCCGAAAGTCACGTTTCTCTGTGGCCCTTCTTTGTGACCATGCTTTTTTTTGCGATCCTTTAACGAAATTCGCGTTTTTCCGCTTCCCTTTGACGGAATGCATATTTTTTTAGCAATCCTTTGCCAAAATTTGCGTTTTTTCTGCAGCCCTTTGAGGAAATTTGCGTTTTTTCTGCGGCCCTTTGAGGAAATTTGCGTTTTTTCTGAGGTCATTTGCCGAAATTCACGTTTTTTTACGCAATCCTTCGTCGAAATTCACGTTTTTCCGCAGCCTTTTGGTGAAATTCTCTTTTTTTCTGCGGCCTTTTGAAGAAATTCGCGTTTTTTCCAGATCCTTTGTCGAAATTTGCTTTTTTCCGCGGGGTTTTGACAAAATTAGTGGTTTTTCCGCAGCCTTTTGACGAAATTCACATTTTTCTGTGGCCCTTCTTTGTGACCCTGCTTTTTCTTTTTTTTTGCGATCCTTTAACGAAATTCGCGTTGTTTCAGCTTCCCTTTGACGAAATGCGTTTTTTCTAGCGATCCTTTGTCGAAATTCGCGTTTTTTTCTGTGGTCATTTGACGAAATTCGTGTTTTTTAATGCAATCCTTCGTCGAAATTTGCGTTTTTTCCGCGGCTCTTTGACGAAATTTGCGTTTTTTTCGTCTTTTTTGATGAAATTTGCGTTTTTCTGCGGCCTTTTGACGAAATTCACGTTTTTCTGTGTCCCTTTGACGAAATTCGTGTTTTTTCAGCTTCCCTTTGACGGAATGCGTGTTTTTTTAGCGATGCTTTGTCGAAATTTGCAGTTTTCTGTGGTCCTTTGACGAAATTCGCGTTTTTTCTGTGGTCATTTGACAAAATTCGCGTTTTTGCGCAATCCTTCCTTGAAATTTGCGTTTTTTCGCGGCTTTTTGTCGAAATTCGCGCTTTTTCTCGTCTTTTTGATGAAATTTGCGTTTTTCTGAGGCCTTTTGACGAAATTCACGTTCTCCCGTGTCCCTTTGACGAAATTCGCGTTTCTTGCGATCCTTTACGAAATTAGCTTCTTTTTCGCAGCCCTTTGACGGAATGCGTGTTTTTAGCGATCTTTTTTCGAAATTCGCGTTTTTTCCGCGACCTTTTGATGAAATTCGCGTTTTTTCTGCGGCCTTCTGACGAAATACTGGTTTTTTCTGTGCTCATTTTGACGAAATTAGCGTTTCCTCTAGGATAATTTGACGAAATTCACGTTTTCTCCGCTATCATTTGACGAAATTTGACTTTTTTTTCGCGATCCTTTGACAAACTTCGCATTTTATCTGCGGCCGTATGACATAATTCCGTTTTTTTCCTTGATCCTTTAAAGAAATTGGAGATTTTTTTTTTGCGAACGATTGACGAAATTGATTTTTTTCGGCGACCATTTGTCAAAAATCGCGATAAATTTTTAAGTTCAAATTTTAGGACTGATGACCGAATTTTTCAAATTTTCGGAAAATTCGGAATAAAGTCACCCTTGCACCCCCCCCCCCCCCTCTGGCTACGGCCTTATTGACAAAAATGATTTCTGTTTATAACACAATGCAACGTGTTTCGTAAGATTTAGAACATTATGAAAATTTAAGTCAGCCCCCCCCGAAATAAAATCCTGGGTACGCCACTGGGCTTAGGCATTGCTCTTTCTGGACCAGGCTAGGGAATTTCTTTTTATCTGAAAGACCGCGCCAAGCCTAACTTAATTTTTCAGTACCGATCCGGGACTGGCTTGATTCTTCCAAGGTTTACAAGGGCCAATATTTTTAGTGTCATACCTTGACCCAGCCCGTACAAAAATTATTGTCTTCACCTGGTCTGGTCCGTGCAAAAAACAGTAAAATTTGGCCCAACCCAAAACTTTTTGCAAAAAATGCATATATTTGAAAATTGCCATTATTGTACAATTAAACTTTAAAATTTATTCTTTTTAAAGAATAGCAATTTCTAGGCAATAAAATTAAAATACAATAAAACATGTGAAAAAGATATTATTTTGGTACTTTTCCATTATACGGACACCATTGTTGCCAAGCATAATAGTTGTCACAAAATGAAAATCACGTGAATTGAAACATTTGAAAAACAAAAAAAAAAAAAAAAAAAAAAAAAAAAAAAACACATTGTTGATAGTAAAGTGAGCATTTAAAAAATATAACAGCTGAAAATTACAGACTTTTACGAACTATTTTATAAAATCACAAATATATACTTAAAATAAGTAATACAGTAGACTCCCTAAAGTCCGCGAACGCCTAAAATCCGCATATTTTTTCAGATGTAAACAATGTAATCTGCAATTAAAATACAATAAAACATGTGAAAAAGATATTATTTTGGTACTTTTCCATTATACGGACACCATTGTTGCCAAGCATAATAGTTGTCACAAAATGAAAATCACGTGAATTGAAACATTTGAAAAAAAAAAAACACATTGTTGATAGTAAAGTGAGCATTTAAAAAATATAACAGCTGAAAATTACAGACTTTTACGAACTATTTTATAAAATCACAAATATATACTTAAAATAAGTAATACAGTAGACTCCCTAAAGTCTGCGAACGCCTAAAATCCGCATATTTTTTCAGATGTAAACAATGTAATCTGCAATTAAAATACAATAAAACATGTGAAAAAGATATTATTTTGGTACTTTTCCATTATACGGACACCATTGTTGCCAAGCATAATAGTTGTCACAAAATGAAAATCACGTGAATTGAAACATTTGAAAAAAAAAAAAAACACATTGTCGATAGTAAAGTGTTTATTATTTTGTAGTTAAGTTGCAGGAACAAAATTCAAGATGGTGCCGAAATCAGCGACTACCGCAATGTTTTTTTTTCTACATTCTTTGTTAATCATTTTCTTTTGGCTGTTACAGCTGATTTATAACTAAATAAATTTACATTACTTCTGATTTTGATATAAATTAGCATATCTAAATGAAAAATTCCAAGGTTCGAAATGAAAAAATCCACAAACCGGAACGCTATTTTAAAATTATTGTTCATGAATTTTTTTTTTCTTCAAAATTATAGACAAATTTATTTCTAAACATACAAAGCAATCTAAGAAAAGCATTCAAGACTGTATATAACAATGAAAAAAGCGTAGTGCTAAGAACGAATAATGACGTATCGATCTTATGATCCCTTTCCCACTAGAAGGCAGCATAGGACTTTTGGAATCGAATTGAATCGATTTCATCGACAATATTTTAATATTTTTCAAAATTTTTATTTTACATAATTATTTCAATAATTACTTACTTTTAAACTAATAAATTATTTTCATATTTTACTTATTTTAATGTTTCACTTTTTTGTATGCATTCATTATAATTTCCCTTGCTTAACAACCAATCAAATTAATTTTTCAAAAATGTAAAGAAATCAATTACCAGAAATCCGCACAACCTCTGGTCCCAAGCTGTGCGGATTTGAGGGAGTCTACTGTACTATAAAACTCATATTAAATGGCTGGCATAAAATTACAAATATCGTTCAGCATTGTAGTAAACATTCCATCGATGAACGATCAGGGTCGAAACAATTGGTGCATTAGCATACATTTTGGCATTGTGTCCATATAATGGAAAAGTACCATTTTTTTCTTTATTAACCCTTAACCGGAAACGTGAAAAACAAGTGCACAAACAGAACACTTAATAATTTACCAAATAGTGAACTTAAACATTTAATCTTTAATAGTAATGCATTAGCAGGGCCAATTTTTTAATATAACAGCATAAAATAATTTTGGAATGTCGGAGAGAGAAAATATTAAGGGCAGATATGTAGACGCAAAAATCTCACAGACGTACGTTTCCGGTTAAGGGTTAAGCAATTTCCTCTTAGACGATTTTACTATATAAAATTTTTTAGATTGTCAGTACATAGAATATGGATTAACGATATTAATGTTAACTGAAACGTTTAGATACAAATACAGATTCACTAAAAACATAAACATCACAGCACAGATCTCTTCTTTAAAAATGAAGATTATAAACATGAAAATAAAGGCTAAAATAAGTATTTTTGGTCAGAACAATTTTTTAACCATATCGACGTAAAAATGCATGTTTTCTAGAAACTTGGTGATACTGGGCAGGATCAGGATGAGATTTCAACTTTTTTCTGAGCTGGGCCAGTTTTGTGTCAAAAATTTTCTTGTGTGAGCCAAGACGATCTCGGGCTGAAATTTTAAGTTTTATATCAGGCTGGGCCATTGATTTTTTTGTACAGGCTGAACTTTTAAATTTATACCGATGCAGGCTGAACATTTTTCTATGGACGGGTCCGGCCAGAGCCTATAAATTTCAGCCTGTGCAGAAATTTGGCTGTTCCCAGCTCCCATCATATAAAGTCTAATACAGTAGACTCCCTCAAATCCGCACAGCTTGGGACCAGAGGTTGTGCAGATTTTAGAATTTTGTGGATTTCTGGTCATTGATTTGTTTACATTTTTGAAACATTAATTTGATTGGTAGTTAAGCAAGGGAAATTATAATGAATGCTTACAATAAAGTGAAACATTCAAATAAGTAAAATAATAAAATAATTTATTAGTTTAAAAGTAAGCAATTAATAAAAATTTAGAAAAATATTAAATTATTACGAATGCAATCGATTAAATTCGATTCCAAAAGTCCTATGCTGCCATCTAGTGATAGCAAGGAGAACAGTGTTAATGCTATTATCAGTATGTATAGCTTATTGCACTCACTTTAACTTTTTTCATTGTTATTTAGAATCTTGAATGCTTTTCTTATACTGCTTTGTACGTTTAGAAATAAATTTGTCTATAATTAAAAAAAAAAAAAAATCCAGCGAAAAATAATTTTAAAATAGCGTTCCGGTTCGTGGATTTTTCCATTTCGAACCCTGGAAGTTTTGATATAGATATGCTAATTTATATCAAAATCAAAAGTAATGTAAATTTATTTAATAATAAACAAGACGTAATAGCCAAAAGAGAATGATTAACAAAAAATGTAATTAAAAAAAACCTGCGGTAGTCGCTGATTTCGGCGCCATCTTGAATTTTGTTCCTGCAACTTAACTGTAAATTTCATTGTTTACATATGAAAAAATACGCGGATTTTAGGGTCGCAGATTTAAAGGAGTCTACTGTATAAAAAACTTATTTTATGTAAAATTAAAACCAAAATAATTCAAGCATATGCTCAAAAATTTTCTTCTCCACGATACGAAAAATAAAATTGTGTCATCTTTACAACCAACTAATCATACTTCCGCAATGAGTCAAGTCACTATGTTGTGACACATCAATCAAGTGAGTTGACTTAGCATCGACTCCTTAAAATGAGTTGAAGTGCCCGCCTCTACTAGGGTGGAGGCTCAGCCCACCCTGCCTCCCATCTGGTTATGGGCCTCTTGGATTACTACGAGGTTTGGCTCACTCAACTTAATGTTTGATTGTCTCTGGTATGCGCTGAGCACTTCCTGTGCATGCTGCTTTAAATAGCGGTGAACCAAGGTATTAGATTTGTTCGAAAAGAAATTTATTGGGAACACACTAGATGCCGCAGAAGGCAATGGAGTCCCCAAAACTAGTTTCATTTAAAAGAATTTCAAAAGATATAAAATCATACAAACTTGAGTTTTGTTTATGGTTATTATAACAGGCCATGGACAACATCTGGAGGCTCAGCTAGTTTTAAATATAATAGTCCTGTACATAAAGTATAGTACAGAAATAGTGTGTCGAGAGTTAATGTCACATTTTATTCATCTTTACATTATGCATTCTCAGAGACCATTCACGGTAATTATGCGACAGTATTTGTCATGCCAGTTACGGGTTAATCAAAAACATTGATATTAAAATTCTATTAAAAGAAATTGAACGTAAATAATTTACATCTTAAGATGATATTTAAGCAAGATGTTATTTAAGCACAGAAAAAATCTCTTAAATATATAAGGATTGCAAAAAATATTTTTTTTTTTAACTGCATTTTTAGCACATAGAATTGACCTTTTTAAATTACTTCAAAAAATGACATTAAAATTGATAAATATTGTATTAAAACAGCAATAAGAAAATATAATAAATAGATAATCATAAATACCACACCTTTACATAAGTTACCTTCAAAAGAAATGCTGTCTAAATGATGATCATTAAGCTGCTATCAGATTCACCAACTTTTCGAGCAACCAACTTTTCAGCCGATTTTAATCCCAACTTTTTCCAGTTGAAAGGGAGGAAAAGGTTACATTTGTCGTTGCTAAAGTTGGAGGAAAACCAGTACTACTAGTACTAGCCGTCAATATTTATTGCCTTTTTATATCAATGGCTTATCTCTGATTGGCGGAAATGTTGAAAGGTGGGGGCTAGGACAGACTTTTTTGAGATGCGGATAAAAAGTTGGTGATACTGCTGTTTGCTATCACACTGGGTGTCGAGACAATATTTCGCGAAAAGTTGGAGGAAATCAAGAGTTGGCTCAAAAAGTTGGTGAATCTGATAACAGCTTAAGGCTTAGCTCAACTACATAGTAAATCACAAATTTCGTTTATTAATTATTAATATTTCTCTGCTATGTTGGGAATTAAAAGGGAAATGAAGTTAATCAGATTCAGAAATATTATTTTAAGAGTGTAAATAGTAATAAATACCATGAGAAAGTTGCGATAAAATACTCAAATAGAAATTTATGCACACGAGCTACATACCATTTTCCGATTAAATTTCCGATAGACGCGATGATATCAATACACTTTTCGATACATGTTTCGATTAATAATCGTTCATGCTGCTCTGTAAAATAATATCCACAGAGTAAGGAGATCTCCATACTCTGTGATAATATCTTTCAGGAATAGAGAGCAGAATGAATGATTGATAATCGAACATGTATCGAAAAAGGTTTTGATATCATCCAGGCCTGGATACAAATGAAACGGTTATGACCGTCGCAGTCGTAGGTCATAAATCTGATATTTGTGACTGACACAAGAAACACTTATACTGGAGAAACACTTATGACGGTCACAGCCCGGTCATAAAGATCTGACTTCCGGTTTCCCGTATATCGATTAATTCTAACGATAGCCTTCAATGATTGGTTGAGAAGCATTATAATGGCGGATGTTACAAGTTACAAATCTCGGTAAGTTGTTTTAAGTATTTACATGTTTTTTAGATTTGAACAAATATAATTGATTTTTAATATTATTGAATTAATATACGTGAGTTTTAACGTTATATTTTTGGAGAGTTCTAATCTAACATCAACGGAATGCAGTATAACATAATACTTATTTATAATTTAATGTTATCTGGTCAATTCTTTATTTCTTCGTTTTAATTATTGTTTTAGAATTTTTTTTCCTTAGTTCTCGATTATCCTGACCTCCTATAATTTCTAATCGGTATTTCACAGAGTTAATATTCAAATGCATTTGTGCATAGTTATATATAATCGATACATTTTATATCTCTCCAATTAACTTTCCATGCTCTCACATAATTTAGAGTTGCTTTTAAATTTAAAATAACGCCATTTATACACGGTCTAAAACTAGAGGCTTTTATGAGTTCTATATCGTAAGTTTCGTTAAGTTATTTTTTATCTTTTAACCATATTAGTTACACATTACGTAAATTTTATTATGCTATTCTAAACTTTAAAAAATATCTTGATATTCTGCATTTGATACCCTCCCCCCTCCCCCCCCCCCCTTTTTTAAGCAAGATATTTTCTACTCTTTTTCCTCTGAAAAAAGGAGAGAAAATCCAAGTTTTTGAGGGAAAAAAAAAAAAAAACTGGACATGTTGATTACTGTAACATTTCTCCCCACTTATAATTTCTAATCGTTATTTCATAAAATTGAAGTTTAAGTAACATTGTTCTTGGTAACAAAATTGTAACTATAATATGTCTGATTGGGGAGACGGAAAATGCATATTTTTTTTTTATAAACAAACTGTCACATCATTTACCTTTACTTGCCTTTAAATTTATATTGCCCTTTTATTATACATAGTTATAATATTTCTGTTTCATTTACTTCACATGTGTTGCATATTTTTTTTCTCTTTCTCTCTTCCAGTTGTTATTTACTGAATCTATCACTGTTGCTGACTTCTAT